>WEKX01019374.1:681853-720975 GCA_013390025.1 Pitta sordida
GGTGCCTGGGAATGCCACCATGCCATCTGGAATTAGGGGGATGAGCATCAGCGTTCTGCACCGGGAATGGCATGGAAAAATGCATATATATAGAACACAAAAATGCACATATATATATATAACACACACACACATATATATAGGTATATATGTTTAATTTTTTTGAGTCTATTTGTGCTGATACGTGCATGATGGGGAGTGCAGGGGAGGCAGTTTGCTGGCAGCCCCCATACCGGGACATTACTCCTGGGAGCTCTGAAGCTGCCGGGCTCAGCCAGGTGCAGAGAAGCGGTGACTTGCCCCAATTGCTCCCGCTGGATCTTGTTGAAACCTGTCGGCTGTGACATGCGCTGCCACCCTGTTCCCGGCACCCCCCGGCAGTGAGCCTTCCCCCGTGACCCCTCCTCTCTGCTTTCCCCATGTAGGCTGTCAACGAGGTCGCTTTGGGCTTTCCCAATGTTCTGGTCCTGCCCCTAGGTAAGTGGTGGGGCGGGAAGCGGATAAAGCCTCTCAGGATTTAATTGCAGCCGTGGGTGGCTCCAGGAAGTGCCACCAAGCAGGCGGATCCCTCGGTCTGGTCACTGATGGGACCAGGCGCATGCCGAGAGCTGCCTCCTGCCATGTCCTATGGCCTCTTGCCAGAGAAGTGGCCACCAGCCTGTCCCTAAGCCCTCCTGTCCCCTCGCAGACGTGACGGACCCCAACAGCATCAAGGCAGCAGTTGAGAAGGTGCAGGAGAAGGTGGGAAGTGCTGGCCTCAACCTCCTGATCAACAACACCGGCACCACACGCCGCAGCACGTTGGCCACTGAGACAGCAGAGAACATGAGCCTCGTCTACACCACCAACACCATCGGGCCCCTGCAGACAAGCCAGGTGAGGCCACAGGCACCCCTGCCCTAAATGCTGGGAATATGGAGGAAGAGGATGGCGATGCCAAAGCTCCCATCCCCTGCAGGCCTTCCTGCCCCTGCTGAAGGAGGCGGCTGAGGCAGAAGGGCAGCGCGAGATGAGCTGCAGCAGAGCTGCCATCATCAACATCTCCAGCATCCTGGGCTCTATTGAGGTGGCAGAGGCTTGGGAGGAGAGGCAGGACATCTGCTATCGCTGCAGCAAGGTACCACCATCAGGAGGAAGGGGAGGAATTTGGGAGTCACCTCCTATGGGATTCCCACCACCACTAGCTGTGGCATTGCCAGCTCATGATGGTGTGGGTTGTCCTCCTAGGCTGCTCTGAACATGCTCACCAAGTGCCTGGCCCTGGAGTACGGGAGCAGAGGGATCCTCTGTGTGTCTGTGGACCCTGGCTGTGTGACACCTCCTTTGCAACAGGGGATGGTGAGTGATGGGAGGCGCTTGGCCATCAGCTCAGCAAAGTCCCTCAGGCATCCCTTCCTGGTAGCAACCCGTCTGACAGGCATCCCTTCACAAGGCCATCCCTTCTCAGGGTCAACATCTGTTCCTGGGTCATCACTTCCCATGAACATTCCTTCCCACAGACATCTCCTCAGGATCATCCCTTCCCAGGGACACCCCTTCCTGGGGTATCCCTTCCCACGGGTGTCCCTTCCCATGGACATCTTTTCTCAGGGTCACCCCAACCCAAAGACATCCTTTCTCAAATAAACCTCTTCCCAGAAGCATCCCTTCCCATAAACATAATTCTCCATGGACTTCACTTCCCACAGACACCTCTTCCTGGGACATGCATCCCTTCCCTGGGCATTCACCCCCGTGTAGCTCTTCAGACCCAGGGAGGCTGCAACACCACAGTAAAGGGCCAATTCCATCCCCCCAAGACCATCCAATTTCCTCCCATTTTTTCACTTGCCTTTTTTTTTCCCTTTACCATCTCAAAGGCATGTCAGCAGAGGGCACTCTGGCTCTGCACTCGGCTGCCCCTTACTCTGCACTGGCGGACAAAAGTCACTTCTTAATTAGAAACCAAAAAATTAACCTACATCCTTATACCAACATATTACGTCAACCACGTTGCACAAAACTTCATCCCTTGCCTGCTAGAGCATCTCCAGCCTCTCCCAAACCACCCCAGCCAGAGCTGGCATCTCATTACACTATGGGATGGGAATGGGGGTGCTGGGATGGAGGGGTTTGGCTCATTTTTTTCCCCTGCCCTTGGTCCAGCAGGGCCCAGTGACGATGGAGCAGAGCGTGCGGGGTGTCCTGCAGCTGCTGTCCCAGCTCTCGGCCACCAGCAACGGCACCTTCTGGGACTGGAGAGGGCAGAGGCTGCCCTGGTGAGAGCAGTGCCCGTCCACTGAGCTTAATTAATTAAAGCTAATGAATTGTCATTTCCAGGCTTCCTCTGATTCTGTGGAAGGAGAACAGGGATGCCTGGGTTGGGGGATGAGAACTGGGCTCACAGCCCCATGATCTGAGATGCTGAGTTGGGCCAGGGCAGCAGAGGATGCTCTAAATATGCTCCTGTATCCAGGGCATCCTGTGGGACCGAGGGACCCCCTGGTATCCTCACTCTAGGGCCATAAGCTGGTTCAAGGGCAGCAGGGCTCTTACTATTCCAGCACCTGGGGGTTTCACAGCAGGAGATCTCCCATGTTCTATCACATCCTTTGGGTTGTACGCTGGGACCTGGGCTGACTCTCCCTGCATCCAGCCCACCTCACGACACACCAGGAAATATTGTAAACAGGCTCCCATTCCCCATCACATGACACCATTTCCGTGGCAGCTCTCAGCCAACACTTTTGAAGCCATCCCTTGAAAGAGGGACTAGAAGAAAATGCTGCAATATCTCAAGTGGGCTGAATACGCAGGCCTTTGGCAAGCTCTGAGCCCAGCCATTTACCGCCGGGATGCTCTGGGAACCTTGGCCAGGGTCATTTTCCTGGGACAGCTTCATTTTCCCACAGTGGGGGAGGACGAAGGATCATTCCCACACTTGACATGAGGGAGCAGGAGGTGTGGGCTCAGCCTTGAGAGCTCAAGAAACCTCAGGTGGGTCTCTGCACCATGTTGGGGTCTTTGTTAAAACCAGTGGGGATGGGAGAGGGAGTCCCTCTAGTTAAAGCCCTTTATCAAGCAGTGGGTCATCGCTGGTGGGTTTTATACTAGCTCTGCGTGGGCTTTATATAAACAGGAACCATTGCTAGGCATGAAGAGAAGAGGAGGAGGGGGAAGACATTGCCTCCACTCATGCTGCAGTGCCCATAAGCCTAAGCAGCTCTCAGCAAGGAATACACTAATTAAGGCCTCTAATAGCTGATGAAGGCAGTTAACTATGCTGTGAATGGGGGAGGCACTCATGCCGCCCCCAGTCCCTCCAGCACGCTGCCCACACTGCCAAGCACAACAAACAAATCCAGATGTTTTCTTGCTGGGGAAGCAGCCGGGGCTGAGGGAAATGGTTTGGTAGGCAGTGGCTCTAGGGGTCCCTGTGTCAGGGTGACTTACTCCCCCACAGTGGTGAGAGAGGGGGATGACACCACAAACAGTGTCATATCGCCAAAAGAGGAAGCAGTAGAGGCAGTGGTGTTGTCTTTGCTGGTCCTTTATTTTGGGTAAGGCTGGAGGCTCCCGAGACCCAGTCAAAAGCTGAGCTGCAATGCTAGAGAATTAACTGGTGTTTAATGAAAGCTGAGGGAAAAATACAAGAAGAATGGGGTGATGCCCTCACCCCCAATGTGGGCAGGGAGGGCAGCACGTCCCCCCTAACAGCTGCCTGGCACAGGGGCTGTGTCTGACCCCACACCCATGCAGAAGGTGCCAGGCATTTCAGATGGGCAAGACCCCACAGCCATGAACAGTCCCACAGTCCTGGAAGGGGTGACATTTGGTCCAAGAAGAGGCAGCATTGTCCCACCTTTGCATCTTCCTCCTGGGGCTCTGCTGGGAAGGGCAGAGCAGAGGCAGCATCCAAGGCTCCAGAGCAAGGAGAAGGTGTCGAGCAAGGGGTCTTCTGCGACATTAGGTGGACTCCCACCCACCTGAGCAGAGGGAACAGGTGGCATCGCATGGGTCAGGGCCCCCATGTACCTGCATTCCCCAAGGTCCCTCCACCCTGACCCCCAACTCACAGGGCACTCCATACAGCATCCGCATGACCTTGAGGCAGTTGTCCAGCAGTGCCTTGGGGCGCACGGCTTTACTCCGACTCTCAGCGCCCGCGCTGTGGACCAGTTCCACCAGGTCAGCCACCACCGCCTCCACATCTGTCTGCAGAGACAGTTTACCGGGATGTCACCAAGGCTCCCCAAGGAACAAAAGGGTGCAAAAAACGACTCTTGTTGCATTGGCCGGGAATCGAACCCGGGCCTCCCGCGTGGCAGGCGAGAATTCTACCACTGAACCACCAATGCCAGATGTGCAGCACATCCCAGCCCTATCCCACAGCCACAGACCCAAAGGGGCGGGAGCAGCAGGGACAGGCACCGCCAGGTGGGAAAGCCTCCCCCAGAGAGCACCCCAACACACAGCTCTCATACTGCCACTCCAGCCCATGGGAGCGCCTCTTGCTGCTGCCTCACACATCACCTCCGGCAAGGACGGGCTGTCACGAGCCTTCAGAGTTAACTCTGATGAGACAACTGAGCACAGCTCGCTCTCTCCTCAGAAGGGCTGCAGAACCTGACCCACAGTGCAGGACAATGCAGACACACTACGACAGGACACCCACATCCAGCACCCAAACAGAGCTGCCTCTTGGATGTGCCAAGACCCATGCAGCCCCCATTGCTGTGGGCCGGGGGTCCTTATTGCCACCCAGCAAAGGACGCTTGCCATTGCCACCAAAACAGGACCCTCACTGTCGCTGAGGCATGGACACACACTATCCCATGAGCCAGGTCTCCTTTCTGCCATGAAGCCCCCCTGGCAGCTCCCTGTCAGAGCCCCTTGGAAGTCACCAACGTGCCCTGGCTCTGTTCAACGGGTTCCCCCCAGAGGCACTGGGGTGCAAAAAACTTCTGTTGTTGCATTGGCCGGGAATCGAACCCGGGCCTCCCGCGTGGCAGGCGAGAATTCTACCACTGAACCACCAATGCCAGATGTGCAGCACATCCCCTGGCACCGCCCAATGCTCCCAAACCCAGCAGAGCAACAGAGACAGGTACAGTTGGTTGTGAATGCACCACACACACACACATCCTGCCCCAACAAACAGTTCAGATACCAGGGCTCCAGCCATGGGACTGCCTCTTCCTGCTGCCCCACATCACCTCCAGCAATGAGGGGTTTTCATGAGTCTCCAGAGTTAACACTCTGATGAGACCAACAAGCAAAGCTCACAATTTCTTTGGCTGGGCTGCAGAACCTGCTTCATGCCATAAGGAAAACACAGCCACATTTTGGGTTCTGACTGAAGATCCACCTTTCAGATTAACTCCACCCAGCAGGCAAACACCTTTGCCTTGGGGTGCAGCAACACCTCCAAGCCACCCGTGCCAGATGTGGGGCTGTCCACAGCTCCTCCACATCTCTGTGGACTGGGCACCCCTCACTCCGACAAGCACATCCCATTGTTCCTAAGCCAGGGATGTTTTCACTGAACCACTGTCCTTCTGTGACACGCAGCTGAGAGGCTCACAGTCACCAAACCATCTCCTCTCACTGCCCCTCAGTGCCACCAAGCCAGGCACACTAACTGCAGGCAGAGCTGCTGCTGCCATTCTTGGATTCTGAGCACTAAGCAACCCCACAAAGGACACAGTGTCAGGGGCCGAGGGGACAGCAGTCCCTAAGGGAGCACCTCTGTGCCACTCCACAGCCACTATGGCAGGCCCCAAGGAACAAAAGGGTGCAAAAAAAAAAAATCACTCCTGTTGCATTGGCCGGGAATCGAACCCGGGCCTCCCGCGTGGCAGGCGAGAATTCTACCACTGAACCACCAATGCCAGATGTGCAGCACATCCCAGCCCTATCCCACAGCCACAGACCCAAAGGGGCGGGAGCAGCAGGGACAGGCACCGCCAGGTGGGAAAGCCTCCCCCAGAGAGCACCCCAACACACAGCTCTTATACTGCCACTCCAGCCCATGGGAGCGCCTCTTGCTGCTGCCTCACACATCACCTCCGGCAAGGACGGGCTGTCACGAGCCTTCAGAGTTAACACACTGATGAGACAACTGAGCAAAAACTTGCTCTCTCCACAGAGGGGCTACAGAACCTCATCTGCAGCACAAGGTAATGCAGACACACTTCATGTGCGCATTGGCGACTCAGCTGAGACATGATATCCACATCCAGCACCCAAACACAGCTCCCTCGGGGTTCAGTAGTCCCATCGAGACAGCTAAATCTTGGGAGGAGAGGCAGGACCGTCATCGGGAAAACAGGCATGATTTTGGGAACACTTTCTCCCTGATCCTCCCCAGCTGCCGGCAGTGGCAGTGCCACCCCGTGACGGGAAGTGGGGTGTCGTTCCCGTTCCTCTCCCCTCAGCTCTGCTGACCTCCCAAAGTGGAAAAACAAAAGATGCAAGGGCAAGAAAAAGATACACTTGCTGCATTGGCCGGGAATCGAACCCGGGCCTCCCGCGTGGCAGGCGAGAATTCTACCACTGAACCACCAATGCCAGATGTGAAGTGTTCCCCGGTGCTGCTCCACGGACCCACAGCCCGCTCCCCACCTCTGCCCCTGCACCCTGTCCCTGCCAGCCTTCCCAAAGGACCCTCCCGCAGGGCAGTGTCCCTGCCCGCGCTGTGCCTCCCCCAGGGGTTTATGGCTGTGGGTGCGTGTCTTCCCAGCACACACGTGTGCGTGTGACAGGAGGCTGGGCTGGGCTGGGGTGCCAGGGGGCCCCGGGGGATCCTCACCTGCCGGTACTTGCTGTACTCTTCACCCAAGGCATCAAAGAGCTGGCACAGCTCCTGGGTGTACTTCCAGGAAGGGTGCTTCTCTGGCAGCACCTCACGGATCCGCAGCACTGCCTGGGAGCTGACGTGGAACCAGAGGTACCGCAATGCTGCTTCTGACACTGTCCCATTGCGCTGAGGGACCAGAGGGTACCCCAGGTGAGACCCATGCAGCCCCCGCATGTCCCCAGAGTGCCCCCACCACGGGGCTGTCCCCTGCCACCATCTTACCAGACGGGTGATGTTGGATGGCCTCAGCACCTCTTCATACTGGACCCGCACGGTGTAGTCGATGGGGAAGTAATGTTTCTGGGAAGGTGGAGAAGAGCACAGAGGCTGGCAGGGGGTAAAGTGACAGGGACATCCCTGCCAGCCTTGACATGACACTGGGGAGCTGGTGGAAGAGCCCTTTGCCATGGCCAGCCCCCAGCAGAAGTAGCTCTGGGCACCATTTGGCACAAATTGCCCCCAGTAGAAAAGCCCCCATCCCCCAGCACCTGGCCATGTGGAGCAGTGGGTGCTGCCCTCCCATGTCCCCGCTGGAGCAATGCCATGTGCCCCCTCCCCCCCACCAAGCCTGGGGTTACCATGTACTGCAGGCGCATCTCGTACTGCAGCTTGTCCTGGAGCAGGCGGGTGAGCTCGCATTCGCCGGGTGCAGTGGCCTCCAGCCCCAGCACAGCCAGTACACCTGGGCAGCCAAAGCCAGCTGTGTCAGTCCCCTCAGGAATGCCCACTGAGGTGACCCCAAGGCCATCCCCCCTGTCCCCAAGCTCTACTCACACAGGACGGCCGCGTAGCCCTGCTGCATGCTGACAGTGGCCATCGGCAGAGCCCCAGGCTGTGCCTACATGGCTGGGGCTCACCGGGAGCCTCCTGGGCAGCGGCGTGGACGGTGGGGGGACGAGGGATGGGTGCAGGCTCCGGGCGCTGGGCTGCTCTCCAGTAGCCCTGGGTGGTTGCCCCCTGCCATGGATGGGGAATTAGTTCCCCTTCCCGGCAGTCCCCGCTGGCTTCTCCTCTCCAGCTGGTAGCAGGGAGGCAGCAGGTCCTGGGGCCATCGCAGGGTGCCGGCAGGGATGTGCTCGCGGGAGTGCAGGACCCCCGGATCTGGGGGAAGAGAGCCCCGGCTGCAGCCCCAGGGCAGGCGGGAGCCCAGGCTGCAGCCCCCAGGGAGGGCACCCGCTCCGAGCCCCGGGGGCTGTGGGGAAGGGACGACCTGCGTGAGCCTCGGGTGGCTACAGGACTGTGGGTGGCCGTGGAGCCGCGGATGACAGTGTCCCACTTAAGGCAGGGCTACTAGGGCTTCCCTGGTGACACCCTCAGGGGATTTCCAGGGAAGGGGGTGGCCCAACCCAGTCCCCTTATCCCAGCAATGAGTTAGTCTGGCCTCAGCCGGGGAACGCTGGAGGGGACAGGGCTGCTGAAGTTGCCAGGCCACCCGTGCTGGGTCGTCAGACAGGGGACATATTGTGTCCCCACATCCCAGCTAAAGGGATTGTGTCATCTCACCTCGCTGTCACCCGGGTGGAAGGAGACCACTTGTGGTATGTCCTTATGCTGCATCCTACACAGCGTGTCCCCTTGCGAAGGGGGTCGTGTTGTGCCCCACAGGGGTCCCAGCACAGAACGGGCCGTATCTGTGTCCCCACATCGAGTCCCGCTGCCAGGGAGGACCACGCTATGTCCCCACCCCGTGCCATGTCCAGGTGCCCCCGTGCAAAGGCGCCACGCAGTGTCCCCACGCCAAAGTGTGGCATCCCGCGGCTCCAGCGAAAGGACCCGCGCGCCGCGTCCCCGCGCCAGGTCCCCGCGCCGCGTGTGTGTCNCCCGGTGTCCCCGGGGTGGTCAGCCCATCCAGCCGGGTGCTCCCGGGGTGCTCGCTAACCCTCCTGGCTACCTACCTGCTCCTCGGGGTGTTTTGCTGCCCCAGCCACGTGGCTCCAGGGTGCTCAGCAAGCCCAGGCTGGGTGTTCCAGGATGCTCAGCACTGACCTAGCTAGGTATCCCCGGGGTCCTCAGCTCATCCAGCTCGGTTTCCAGACTGCTTAGCTCACCCAGTTGGCTGCTTTGGGTTGCTGGTCTAACTCTTGTCCGTGCCCCCTCCACTCCTCAGGGTGCTGGGCCATCCCTGCAGGATACCCACCCAGTGCAGCTGGGTGCCCACATGGTCCCTGGGGTGCTCTGCTCTGCCAGCACCAACACCCTCAGGGCACTGGACTCTACCAGCCAAGTGTCTCAGGGCACTCACTGGGTTGGACACTTGCACGTATAGTTTGGGGCACTGGGAGTCACCCCAGTACTTCCAAGCATGTGCCTATGCAAGGGCTGCGCTGCAGCACAGATTGCACAGGGGTTCTGGCATTCCTGGCTATTTCCAGCCCAGCTCCCCCTAGCCCGAGTCCTCATTGTCCTCTCAGGATGCTTCAGGGCTGAGCTCCTGCCAGGAGCAGGGGTAAGAGACATGGGACATAGTCCTCCCACCCACCACCCCCAAGAGCCCCTTGGGAGAGCCACTGTGTCTGTGCTTGGAGCTGCTGGGCGCCTAAGGGGTCGGCGAGAAATCAGCTATCAAAGAGCAGGTCAGTGCTCCCAGGGAAACGCGTGGGAAGGAATGCACTTCTGCCTAGGAGGAGAGCGCACTGGGATTCCCCTGGCATGGAGTCAGGGCCACTGTCGTGCTCCTGCCAAGCTTCCCCCGGTCCTGCCCAGTCCCAGGCACAGCCCTTGCCTTCCTCCCAGGGCCAGGCTGGCAACAAGATGCTCAGCTCTGAGCGGGGAAGGAGTTGGTCCAGCTCCTCATTCAGGTGTCCACAGGGATTTTGCCTGCAGCTGTTGCAGTCGTTGGAGGAAGCCATTTAATAGCATTCCCTGCCCACGTAGTCATCTGCTTGGCAGGCAGGATGGGGTGAGGAAGAGAAGGGAAAGTGCAGAATTGCGCAGTACCGTGCTGGGGGTGGTTTGCCCTCCTTGGCTGCACTGGGCTGGAAACCACCACTGGGTCGAGCCCAAGGCAAATAGCTCTGCTCCCACGGTCAGCCAGACTCGGCAGCCTGGGGAGAACCCTTGCTGGGAGAAACCCTCCTCACCCCAGCTTGGAGCCCCCCAGGGGAAAGGGAGCCGGGGGTGCAGTCAGCTTCCCCCAGCTCACCAGCTCCTCCTAACTAGGGCTCAGCTTTGCCTTGCACTGGAGACAGGCTGTGCCCCAGGCCCAGCCAAGGAAACAAATTCTTGTGCTTGGAACCAGCTTGGGAACATTCCAAGCCCCCCACCCCGTGCACTTTCACCCGTAGGACACCAAAGATCAAGTGCTGCTGGAGCTCTGCTGGAAGCGCTTTCTGATGTGCAGCATCATGGGACAAGGGAACAGGGAACATAGGGAGCACCCCCAGTCTGGGTGGGCCACTCCAAGCTCAGCTCCCTTTTGCCCCTCCCCTAATGCAGCAGACCCGGGAAGGGAGCACAAAGCCCTTTGCCCTCTGGCAGAGGCTGGGTGGGGCTCTGGGTGCCATGTCAGAGCCAAAGGGTGCAGCCCTGGGTTAAGCCCCTGCCAACACAGGCCTGTAAGAGCGAGCCGCGGCAGAAGAGAGGAGGGTGCAAAGGCCAGGGCAGGAGGGCACGTCTGCCCTCACCCCACGCGACAGAGAGGGTGAGGCTGTTCAAAGGCAGCACATCACCAGGACAGGGGCCACCTGCCTCACCAAGCCACAGGCAGAGAACAGCATCCTTAATGGGATGCCACAGGATCTCAGCTCTGCACAGACCCCTGGAAGGAGTAAGAAGGTAACAACCCACCAGGAAGCGCCTGCTGTGTGGGTGCACTCTGGCTGGGAGCCTCTGCAGCTGACTGCTCAGGCTACTGGGACAAGGACCATTCCCCAGCCTTCCTGGCAGTCAGCTGGAAAAACAACTCTTCCCTTCCCTCTCTCCATACCCTGCTTTGTATCTGTTCCATGGCAGAGCAACTGCTCTGCCCTCAGGACACGCTGCAGGGCAGTGAGGGGTTTGCAGGAGTGCAGGGCACAGGGCTGAGGGTGTGCACAGTTCTGTACTACTCCTCCTCCCCTCCCGCTAGGTCAGCGGCAGCTGCTTCGAAGGAGAAGGGCGCCAGGGTAGTGAAAAAACAGGCTTTTATTCTTCATGTACTGCTCACAGTCACGGCTTGGAGACACTCTCTTGCCAAAGTTATTATGAAACAAATCAAGTCCCAGACTCAGGCCTTGCTCTTCCCCACCCCCAAGAGAGTCAACATTGTACAAAACTCTATTTACAGGGAAAACAGTCAGAAATGGCGAGTCCAAACAAACCCCCTGCAATTCAGAATAAAATGTTCAAATCAAGTGTGACAGTTACACCCTCCACACTGCCAGGCTTTCCATCGGCTGCTCCCTGGGCTGGTGGAAGCCCAGAGCCCTATTAAGAGGAGCCTGGAAATCCTTAATCATGTCACAGCTCTTTCCTTTCCTAAACCACCAGGAAATCACAAATCCCACTTGAACCGACAAGGACTCAGCTGGACCTACTGTCCAGGACTTTCTGCAACACACCCAGGGGCTCCCCCATCCTAAAGGAAGGACAAGGAGATTGGGCTGAGGGTCAGTCTACGTCCTGCCTTGGGCATTTCTCACGAGGGAACTGCTCTGGCTGGAAGCTGGAATGTCAGGAGCCTTCACATATGCAGTGGGATGTGTTGGGAGACCTAATAGATGATACTGTATTCACTGAAGTCAGGTTGCTTTGAAACATAAACCAAGAGGACCAAACCAATATTTGAAAAGGGGATAAAAAGCACACACTCCTCCTCCCAACAGTGCCTGGAAGAGCATCCAGAGGAGCCGCGAGCTGTTCTGCCCCTGCCAGCTGCCGCTCAGAAAGCGTAGCGTGTGCGGATGTCTTCCAGCTTCTTGGATACCTCGGGTGGGGTCCGGTCCAGCTCCTCGGCCACATTCTTCTGTTTGTTAGGCTCCATGGAGTTGAACTGCTCACACAGGTCCCCATCGATCACATTCTGGAGAGGGAAGGAGCAGAGCACTGAATTGACACCACACAGAGGCACTGAACCCTGCCTAAATGGGGAAAAACAGCTACAGTTTGTTCCCAGAAGCTTCTTAATCCTGCCCTGAAAACAAGACTATGCTCGGTGATCTCATCTGCCGAGTAGCAGCAGTTAGCATCACATTAATTACTGGGTCAGCTTGATTAACGGAATAGAAACCCAGAAGGTCTGGGTGCAGCTGAGGAATCACGCAAGAGAAAGAAGGAGGGATCCACTTGGGTCCAAGCCCTGTGCTGGGAAAGCTGGGGGAGGCTGTGAGCAATGACTGAAAGGCAGCTTAAGTCAGATGGGAGACATCTTTGAGGCTGTGCCCTCTGCAAATCAGCTTCAAGCTCCTCAAAAACAAGAACACCCTCTGCACTTGGACAGCTTCAGCTGGTGGGACAGTGTTCTGACTGACTACACACTTTACTCTGGCAGTTGTTGCCATCCAGTTACCCTAGTCCAGTACCCTGGACCCTCCTGGTCACAGCATTTAGCAGTCAGCGGCTTCTAAAGGTTCCTCAAAAGCAGAAATACGCAGGAACAGTTGTTTCTCAGACTTCCCTTTCTAACGGTGGTGGAAAAAACATAACCCAAGGCAGCGTTCAGTTTGACCCAGCCACACCAACAGCTCCATAACGCTGCTTCTCTTGGTGGAAAAAGGAGATGCCACGGTGTAGAGAAAAAGCAGCAGCAGCATCTCCGGGCTTGAGCCTCAAGACCAGCTCTCAGGCACCACACAAGCTGTGGCTGATACTCCTCCACTCTTCCCCATTGAACAGCAACTGTGACTTGCTTCTGCTAGCCACAGGGCAACTCTGTGCCCCAGAGCAACTCTGCACCTCCATGACCAGCTCAGCCTAAATGTTCAGGCCTACCTTCACTGGGAAGTAGTAGGAGCGGAAACTGAGATGGTCTCGTCCACAGAGAGGAGGGTGCTCAGACCGTAAGTGCATTTCCACATGCTGGAAGAAGTCGTGATCCTGGGGAGATTAAGGGTTGATAAGGGAACAGTTTGGTGCACTTCAGTGCTGCTGGTAATGCAAGACAGCGCCTACCAGGCTGAAACGCTGCCATTATACTCCCAGTTGGGGCTGCACTAGATGACCTTTAAATGCCCCTTTCCAAGCCAAACCATTCTGTGGCTCTGTGATTACCAGGCTCCGCACACAGCAGCCAAGGTCACGGCTACTTCCTCACCACTGCCCACAGGAAGCACTCACAGCAGGGCTATGCAGCCACCCTGGCCAGCATGCGAGGCACAGAGCAGCTGCACTGTACAGAGGTGCTGCTCCAAGGGGGAATGTCTTTGCATCTACTGCTCCAGGAGGCCACAACAATCAGAGAGGGGAGCCTGGTCAATACTTCACAGGCTACACAAAGCATACCAAGGCCAAAGGACTCCTCCTCAGACATTGAACCACCCATGAGCTCCGCAGGAGCACAAGCAGGTTTAGAACAGCAGCACAACAAGGAAAACTCTCAACTCCTCATAGAGCCAATGCAGAACGAGGAGTCAGCAAGCTCCTTCTCTTTCCCTTGCATTGGAATCCCACAGGAGACAGCACATTTAACGTACTGGCTGGGAACAAGGGCAGGATTGCAGCCTGAGCTTGTTTACCTCGTGGGAAGTAAAAGGGACCAAGATTCCTATCCCCCCTGACAAGGTGGTATAGACAAGGGACTCGGAGCCTCCAGGGATCAGTGTAGTCTTCTGCAAGGAAAGCACTGTCTCTCCCACGTGATAATTCATAATCACTTCAGCCTGAAAGACAACCACAGAAGCATGTTTTTTGTTTAGCTTATACAAAAGCATCAAAAGGCTTGAGAGAGAAAAGCAGAATAAATTCCGCCACCTGCTAGTTCTGAAAAGCCTTTCCAGAGAGGAAGTGCCTTCCACCTGTGACCAGATGGCAAAACTCAGCTGGACAAATGGATGCAAGTAATGAGGGAAAGCAGCAATAGAAAATTAGCTGCTTCCATGAAACACCACCAAACAGGCTTCAGCCGTGATTTCAGAAGCTGAATTTGGCTTCCAAGCAACAGTGAAAACAGATCACCCACAGCACAGTAGACTGGGTAAGTGCAGAACTGCCAATACATCTCCTGATCAACACTGCAGAGAAGCAGCACATTCTTTTCCCACCATAACCACGTGCTTCCCACAAAGTATTACCTTTTGCGATGCTCCATTAAGAAGACCCCTGTCCCAGAGAGCCTTGTTGCCTGTGGGATCTTCATCTACCTCATCATTGGTGTTGGGAGGCAATCTCACCTGTGTTGAAAGGTGAAGAGAGTCAACAAGATGCAGAGAAGCAGTACATTATCTCCAGGGAATCCTTGTGCTCTCTGAAAGGCTGTTTTTGTGGACTCTAAGAATCACTTCATTTACAGCAGAAGCATCCAGTTGTCCCTCCAACACAGCCTTTAAAGTTAAATGACAAATATGCCGTCAAGACCAACGGCCCATCACTCAAAACCATGGGCAGGACCTCACAACCAGCATCTGCCTGGTCTGGCACTTGCAGTTCAGCCTGGGAGGTACAGTCAAACTGTTCTGAAGGTGATTCACACTAAGGAAACAGTCTGATGGATGTGGGGCAGAAAAACTGAAGAGGACCGTGTGTGTTGGCCAAATCATGCAGGCACAGCATCTGACACTTGCTGAACTCTGCACTCCAAAGCACCCGAGCACGCTTCGGAAAGAGATCAAAGCTCTGCCAAAAAGACCTTCTATTCTTTCCTCCTCCCCTGCTGAAATCCAGCCAAGTGGGGAAGTGTCAGCACTGACAAAGCCAACTCTGGAGAGGAAGTGACAGAGAAAGCTAAATACCAGCGATAAGGTTCAGTCAGAAAAAGTAAGAGTGATAAGCCTGACTCAAGTTCTCATGGGCCCTTTTCACAGTCACAAGTTCCTTTTCAAGGCTTATTCACAGCAAGTTTGAGGCGATTTCAACACAAAACATTGGATACTTCATAAATATGTTTATGACCTGCTGATGCTTTAACTTGTTTGCTTCATTTATGAAACGGATAAACTGCAGCCCACTATGACAACAGCCAGTCAGTCACTCCTTAAAAACAAGTCAATGGTACAGGGCGTTGTCTCCAGCTAAGGACAGACTGTCATTCTTTCAAGATAACTCATGGATTTTCTAAGGAAAAATACATCCAAAAAGCCCTGACTTCTCCGAGGCACACTCACCACACAGATGTTACCAAACTTGTCTGCTCCGGCCACAGTGTCGTAATCCAAGAGGGTTGCTGTGGTGACCCACCGGGGATAAGTGTCATCAGCAAAGATGATGAGCTGGTTCTCATTCCTTTTGTAGCGCACCCAGATGAAACTCTCCTGAACGTCTGAAACAATCACCCTGTGCCCAATGGTTTGGATCCCACAGATGTAGTTGGCAATATGCTTTTGGGAGGGAAAGGACAAAACCTGAGTGCTTCCAACACAACCCGTTAACTCCATCCTACTCCAACTGAAACATGATTTCCCCCTGTGAACTACCCAGTCACTCCCCATCATGCCCTCCAAAACGACTGTTCACTTGTGCCGTGCTACAGCCCCACTCTAAATACACCATCAGTACAGGGCAACCAGGCACCACAGCCTGCTCTGCGGGAGTAACATCCCGAGAACAAGCTCTGCAGGTGAGCCTATGACTGAAGGTGGCACGGCACCCCTGCAAGCAGGCATTGCTTCTGTAGCCACTCACTACATGGTCATGGAAGGCCCAAGGAGAAAAACGTTCATGTTTCATGTGAGTCATGCTTTACAAAAAAAAAAACCCAAACAAAACCACACAACACAAAACATTCCCCTACAAGTTCCCAGTCCGCCTGTGAGCTTGCTGGAGTTCCTTTGTGCAGTAATGAGCTACTGGCACAGGTTCTGCAGCTTGCACAAGAGAGGAAGGCAATTAAGAGTCAGAAAAGCATGCTCTGCAGTTTCTTTCCTCAAGTACCAGAGATGCTTAGGAAGAAGGACCATCTACTTCCAGGAGAAACCTCCTACATGCAGCCATTAACTGCCTGCACTGAGCTGGGACAAAAAGGAACCTGCAACACTGCTGTCTGGATGGTGGTGAGAAAATCACAAGGGTATGGAGTGCAGAGGGGCAGCATGACAGCGCAGTCCACTCCAGCATTACTGCAGGCACAGGCACCCAGCAAGGCACAGACACACTTGGGTTGGAGTATCACCTAAACCCCTTGCTCTGCTCCTGCTGTCCCAGCTGACAGTGTGGTCAGGAAGAGAAGCCAGTACCTTATTCTCACATTTCCGAAGCAGTTTCTTCTTGCCCAGGTCATAGACACGCAAGAGTTTTCCAACTCCAATTAAGACTCGGCCTTGAAATGGAGCAATGGCTGCAGGAACCTCCTCCACAGGGGTCTACAGAGGGAAGACAAAGACTGTGAGACCCCCATCAACGGAGCTAACTTTACATCAAGCTTCAGAACAGATTCAGCTAATGGTATGCCCGAAGCTCACTGCCCTGTACAAAGGCTTTCAATGCAAAATAATAATCACAATCTTCTACAGGAGGGGCAAGAGGTTTGCCCTCTGTGGGCCTTGGGACAGCTGCCACACGTGGAGCTAACAGAGCCCAGGGTACTCACAGACAACACCCTGCTGGCAGTGCACCTCAGCTGAAACACAGCACTGCTGTAAGAGCCCCACACTGGGCAGGCAGCAAAAAACCCCAAGGATCTTGTTGCCTCAGTTCTTAGTTTTGATTTACACACAGCAAAATGCCTTTAGACACTGCCTAAATCCACCCAGATTTATAACAAGGGCATGAATCTAGTTCAGCCACCTGCCACAGACACCATGACACTGCCACCAAAGGAATTGGTACATCTGAACATCTACAGAGTGACACAATGCCAGTAACTCAGACAGGGCAGAAAAATCTCCCCCACTAAACAATTGAAATGGATCAGCCATTGCTGGTAAGGGGAATTTCTAGTTACAGAATTCCTAGCTTGGCTGCACTGGCTAAGAGAAGTTTATTTCACAACACCACCTCTGTCAACTATCCAGTGGGTGTTCCGTGGCACCAGAAAAGGCTCTGGTCCAGGACAGAACCCACACACTGCATTAGTAGAAAGCGAAGTCACAACATTCCTTTCCATGTGTTCATCCGCTCAAATCTCAGCTGTGCTGAAACCCTCACCAAAGCCCCTGAGACCTGTCAAGCACATTGGTCACTACTCATTTCTACACACAACCAAACGGCAGCCAAGGAAAGATGACAGCTCACACCAGCTTCATGTGGTCAGCCAAGGACTCACAGTCTTAGCACCAGGGCTCAAGTGACCCAAGTATGAATTTGCTCTGTAAACAAGTGCTCAAGAAGCTCTCTGAGCTCATATCCCAAAAAGCAAAACAGAGCCATCTCCCTCCCCTCCCTAACAGAGGTACGAAAAACAATGCTCCTTTCCTATTTACCCAATTCAATTCTCAGCTCTGTGAAAGAGGTACCAAGTGATTTTGTACCAGGCAGCTTATTTTTTCCAAGGCTGCTTCCAGTGTGTAACATCAGCACAATAATCTTGCCCAGGAGTCACAGAGTACCACAATATTACTACAGCAGACAAGTAACAGCTACTCCAACAGCCTCCCTGGAAATGAGCCCATCGTTCCCCTCACCTTGTGCAGAAACTCCAGCTTCTCACCACTATTCACCAGCTTGTACGTGTAGACAAACCCCCCAGCAACGGAGCGTGGGTTCAGAATCAGGTCCTTGGCGACTCCCACCAGCACGTACCAGTCATCCCCAGTGTTGGAGAACCGGCACACAGCCACGCTGGGAAGGACAAGGCACACCAGGAGATCAGTGTGAACACGACACTACTGTTGCACACCCAGGCTGGATTCCCTGACAGCACAACCCGCACCTGGCCCAGCAGAGATTACAGAGCCCAACCCTTCAGCACTGACACTGAATTTTCAGAGGTCATTCTTCCTCCTTGCAGAAACATTTAATGTTGATTCCTTCATTCTTCCACACTCTCATATATGTGTTCTACCTGCCATATATGCCCAAAGCTTTTTATGATTTCCCAAATCACTTTAACACTTTGACAGTGCCTAGCAATGTGCAAAACCCCATTAGAAGCTGCTTTTCAAAGAATGTTCCTATCTGGACATGCACGTGTAACTTTCCCCATCTTCCACTGTTATTTCCTGTCCAGTACATAGCTCAGTCAGATTGGAAATCCTGGACAAAAGAGGATGGAGTCAATCCTTTGGACTAGCATGACCTAACCCTACTTCACCTGCTGAGGCACTCACTATTCTTTGCGGTTATTGTTGGTTTTCCCCTCCAGTCCTCCAACACTTCCTTTCCAGTTAATCTATCTTCAGTTTATCTGCATGAGAAGGGGAAGTGAGAGATAACAGGACATTCTCTTGTTCCTGCTCTCTTATCTATCCTTTACATCCCTGGGTTCTTTAAGCAATCACATTTGGAGCATCACCAGCTCTCAATGCCACATGCAGACAAGATCAGGGTGGGAAGGGAACGAAAGGCCAGGCAAAAGCTTCATCTGATGTGGAAATCACTTCTGGAATTTCAAGCCAGTCTCTTGACTACATGCTGCATCTGGATTTCAGCTCAGCACTAGCTAAGCAAAAGGAGAAACACACGTAAGACTCATCACAAGCTGGGGCTCTTGTTGCATTCAGCAATGCCTCTTACCTGAAAGCAGCTTCGTTCTGCTCTAGCTGGACCAGATCTAATGTGTTTCCCTGGATGGGGTTCATCACCCTGATAACAGAGGCCCACTGTCCATTCCCTGCCTTGGGAGCACCAAAGATGGACTCGGGAAGATTCTCATTCAGAAAGGCTGCAGCCATCTCTGCAGCCAGCTCCCTCTCATCCTCGCCTGCAGCCTCCACCATTTCCTGTGGCACATTAAAGGACAGGAGAAAACAACAGCTCAGTGATTTCCTTTCCCAGCTGCTGATGCCCCGTGTAGAATACAGTCTCCCTGTTCCCCCCGAGCCCACGTATTCCAGGGCAAGGTACTGCCTGGGAAGACATAAAAGCCATGAAGTCCCAAAGCTTCCACCCACCCTGAGCTTCTTCCCCAGGGAGCCTCTGCAGCTCAGAGCACGCGGCATCAGCTCTGCCCTACCCAAGGAGCAGTTGTCTGGGGAGCTGTTTCTTCAAATCAACAGCTCTGGAAACAACATCCAGAAGAAAATAAACAACCCACTGAAATGCAAACATCCTCAGCCACAGAAACGCCAGAGAATGGTGTTACACAAGCACACCTATCCTCCACTGCATGGTTCTTACAGCCTGCCCTAACATGCAAAGCAAGGAGCGGAGCACTGGGAAGTGGTGTATTCCGATGAAACTGGTGTTTTGAGGCAGATCTCCACTCCCTTCAGCCACTGCATTCACACAGGGCATGAAACTTCACAGGCAATGGCAGCTGAGAACTGCAGGGCATCGGCAGGAAGTCCCCTCCAGGGAACAGATGTGTGTACCTGTCCCCCACCCCAGTTACCTCAGCCATTTGCTGCTTCCTCTGCGCCTTGGTGGCCTCCGTGTACGCGTTGTGGTCTGTCTCAATGATGATCAGGTTGTTGCTCTCTGGGTGAATGACAAATTTTCGGGGTGTGTACTGCAATGGGAAGGCAACCTGGTTGAAGACTGCTCCCAGCTTCTCCAGTGCCAAAATCCTGGGGGACAAAGATGCAACACGTGTCAAACAGGGGCTAAAAACAATTGTCTGAGAGAACAAAACTGGAATTGAGCCTTTTGTCTGTGAAACTGCCTAGTGCTGGAGAAGAGCAGCACCTTTCCCAAGCCAGACAGTAAGCAGCAAACAGCTCCACAGAGCAAATAAAAACCAGCATCCTCGATGGGAGCCCAAGGTGTGGGGCAGGTGCGTGCTGCAGCACAAGGTCCTTGACTTGAGGGCTCCTGCTGTCCCGGGGTGTGTTCTGAGCAGTGCTGAACCAAGTTTATCCCAAGAGGAACAAAGAGCACATGGAAGAAGCAAAGTGCATGCTCGGGGAACACATCTTCTGCATCTAAATGTGGTACTGACTTTGACACATAATCAAATGCTCCTCAGAGGCATTTTAAACGAGTGAGAAAAATGCAATGCCAGCTCCTTCTTCCTGTGACTTACCAGCTGAAATGCCAGTTCTTTTGGCATTTGGTGTCTAAAAACCACAAGTCTTTCCAGAAAGAATGAGTCCTTTAAAAGCAATGAATGCTGTAATATTTCAGTGAGAACAGATATGAAAAAAGTGCCTGTTCAACTGCATACAGCAGAGTTCCTGAACTTGTGGTCCATTATTTTCATTTATCTTTTTTAGTATCTCAGCTGAACTTCACAAAAAAGCAACAAACACATCCCTGTCATGCCTCTGGCTTCTTAAATCACATGGTTTATTTTCTGCAAAGCAGCCAATTCAGATCACAAAACCTCAAGATCCTAATACACAAGAGGTTCACATTTATTAGAAGCTTTCCTCTCTAAGGATCAGAAAATTTCAGGGTAACTTGAGTTACACTTGTTATTTAAAATACAAAAATAGAAAACACAAATCTGAGAAGCACAGCCTATTTTTGACAGCACAACTATCCTTGTACTGTCTGTTTTTCCGAACTCAGTCAAGTGTTTCCATCAAATCATTATCCATAATCAAGTAATAATTAAGGCCTTTCTGAGGTTAAGTCACTTTACCTTTCCTTTTGAACGTCTGGTGGAATTCGCCACCACTCCTCCACCTGCCTTGGCACCCCAGCCCAGAACTATTTGTGTTTCCCCATCAGTGCTTACCTCAAGGTGTTTGTGGAGATGGCCACAATGCCCTCTGGGCATTGCTCAGAAGCAAAACCAGATGCAAACTCCAGTGTCTCGTAGGACAGGGGAGTCAGGTGGAAGCGTGACTGATAGGAATAGCTAAGCCAGGAACGGCTTGACATGGCCAACACCTGGGAAAGACAGGCAGCAAATCTGTTAGGGATGGGGGCAAGCTCACTCCATGAAACAGGAATGGATGTACAGTGCCCGACTCTGACCCACTACAACAACTGCACTCTCGTGGGTGGACCCCACCCAGCTCATACCTGTGGAGACACTGCTTGCTCTCAAGGGACAGATATCTGGAAATTGCACATGGCATGAAGAGGAACTTTAAACCACTATCAAGACAACGAACACTCAAACTGTGGTGCAATAACACTACTTATCTCTAAAAGTCAAGATCAACAGTACTGTCACATCTCCTTTTTTTAAACAACAGCCTGTTCTAATGGGAACAGGTCTTTCAAAATAAGTATTTCTGCTCCGTCATAATTAAAATGCTGTGGCACTCAGCGAAATTTACTTAAAATAATCAGAAGGCTATTTTCAATCAAACAAAGGGAAACAAAGGAAGCAGATGGACTTCTCAACTCTTCAGTTTTATACATTTGGCTAAATCTATTTCAGTGCAACCTTACTTTCTGCCTGAGTGACAACAGCTGGTCTCAAAGTAGGAAAGCACCCAGCTATTCCACAGGCATTCTCTACCAGAGCTGCAAAGCTTCTCATCTCTGAGTTAGAGCTGGTAGAAATGAGTTGAGGAGATTCACCCAGTGTACCTTAAGTCTATAGCAGAGGCCAAATTCCCAGATCCAGCCCCCCCAACTCATAAGCAATATTTCTCAACTCTGAAGGTGTCATCCAAAAATGACTCAAGGAGGGGGTGGCTGATATCCCCAGTGCCACATCAAATGGTCTGGAAATTGCACTTCTGATGAAACACATTCTTCCTCTATGCCAAATCCTGCAAATATTTTCTTTGAACCACTCATGGCAGCTGTCCAGCCCCTGGCTGACCCATTCCCAACACACAAGGGAATAACCATTCACAGCATATGGCATTCAAGGTAAGACTTCTGCACAGGGGACTCTCCAGCAGTCTGTGCACTAAGGCAGGCAAAATAAGGTTTTTCAGTACCTTCAAGCCCAAGAACCTGCTCAGAGCTATCCAAACATGCTGCAAACACAGCCTATGGATCAGTCCAGAGAAGGCAGGGCAGCACTTCACATTATTCCTAAGTAGTAATGGGAATACCAACAAGAACAAGGCTGTGGAAGAGCAAGCTGTGAGCCAGGCAGCTCCATAATGAAGTCATTCCACTTCCCACCCTTACCCAGAGGGTCCTGCTGTGCTGCAAGGATGCCTCCCCACCCTGCCCACCCACAAGGCAGACCAGGATGCAATGCCTGGGGCCTGGATCTGCACCCATCCAGGAGGTCTCCTCACTTACCGCCTCTTGGCCTTGCATTCGGACACGGAAGAGTTTGACAGGCCGTGAGCCAAGGTACCTGGTCCTGGTGTCAGAAAGATCTCCAGTGACAGGATCCAGGACAGTTCTCAGCAGCACACCGTTCTGGGCATCAGCAAATCAAAAAGTTAGATCAGGACTGCATGTAAAAAACAACTCCTACAGCCATAATCTGAAACAGAGAGGCAATTCCTAAAGAATTAGGTGTTTGTTTTCCTAGCTGTCAGTACAACTCTCTCCTTGAGCCATGCTCTAAGTTGGCTCTTAATGTTAAAAAAAGCACAGCTCCTGCAGAGTCCTACAGGGCAAAAAGGAATCAGTGTAAAAACAAACAGACACACAACCTCCCTCCCAAACTAAGAAACAGACCAAGGACTTTGGTATATCACATAAACCATTAGAACCCGAGGGCCAACTCCAGATCCCAAACCTGCTTGGTACAAAGAGTTTACCCAAAAACTGATGCTACTTAAAAAGAGCTTGCATTCTGACATCAAACCTGAGGCATGTGAAAGAACCTAGATTGTGCTGATTATTTTTACCACATGTCGAATGGTCAAAACAACATTTTTTGGTCAGAGAGTCAGTGCTGGATGTAACAAAAAACTGTGTAGCATCAGAGTTACTAGAGCAGAGCCTCTGCTTGTGGGCAGTTGCTCCTTTGATACTCTGCCCTACAGGCAGTTTCTAAAGAGCTGCTCAACATTTCACCCAGAAATATTTTTTAAAACATGCCCTTTTTCTTGAAGGGGAAAAGCACAGTTTGTTCTACATGAAATCTGGGACAGCATACTGTCTTTTGACTAGTCTTAAGTCTAGGAATGTATGGGGAAACGTCCACCAAGTCACAGACAGAATGCCCCAGTCACGGCTGCTCAGCCAAGAGGGAACAGTCAGGCTTTGAGTGGCGCTGCCTGATGACAAGGCTGTTTTAACA
The DNA here is from genome assembly GCA_013390025.1 of Pitta sordida. NCBI lineage: Eukaryota > Metazoa > Chordata > Aves > Passeriformes > Pittidae > Pitta > Pitta sordida. The sequence continues at coordinate 704,968 of WEKX01019374.1, forward strand.
ATCCACTTTTCACGTGAAAGCTGCCCTGTCAGAACCAGGCAGGAACCTCTTACCTGCAGTCCGATGTTCAGGTACAGAAAGCCAATGGAGCCCCTCTCCCCCAGCTCGTCCTGCTTCTCAGTGCCACCCATCTCCACGATGCAGAGCGACTCGGGCTGGGCGGGGAGCGCCTGCATGCTCAGCGGCTGTAAGCAATCCTGTGGGGACAGGAGAGAGGGACCACGACAGTCAGCAAGGCTTGGCAGGGCACAACGGGATTCAAGCTCCATCTCAGGAGCTTCAAGATGTCCTTTTAAATCTCCATGAAGAAGTAGCCACCACAGAAAAAAGAAGAAAGTTACAACAGATGCGGGCTCTGTGGATTTTGGCAAGCAGCAGTGGCGGCCCCTGGGCTTTAGAGAAGATAAACTGGATCTTTCTGAACTGCTCTAGCACAGTCTGCAGCTATTTAGAATGGAGTGACCTGAGCAAAAATTAGGTTACTGCAGCCATCCTTTATACACTTATCTGTTGCAGGTAGAGGAATGACAAGGCTGGTTTGCTGCTGACCTGGTTGTAGAGTAAGTCTGCTTTCAGTACAGGTGCAAACAGGGAGATGGGGGGAACCCCAACAAAAAACACCACCCAGAACAGAAAGAAGAAAATGTTTTTGTGACTCATCAGATGAACCCTCCAGGCATATATGAGTCTAAATAAAACAATGGTATCTGTTACAAGGAAGGATCAAGGGCCATGTTTCCCATCAACCAGCAGAGAAAAGCCATACAAGCTATCCATTCCTGGTCACCCAGCAGAGTATGAAAAGACAGTTTGGATGCACACAGCCCACATTTGGAGAGTATCCTTCCAAACATTTCAAGCCAACAAACAGCACAGCCACTCACCGAAGGGTCAAGGGAAATAATTCTGACAGTGTTGTCAACCAACCCAACAGCAAGGAACCGGGAGCGCTGCTCCCCAGGTGGAACGTTAGCCAAGCTCATGCAAACGACGTCAGCCGACATCTCCTTCCGCTCCGTGTACTCATTCAGCTGCCCTGACTGAGAAACAAACACATGACTTACTAACCAGACACTTCTTTCTTAATAAAGTAATTTGAACGTGTTATACAGACAATATAACAACTTTTAAACAATTTCTTTCAGCTACTATTGGAAGAACGAGAAGAGCAAGAGGATAAGTACATAATTTTCAGCCTCAGTTATGAACTTTAGTTAGCTATTAAATATTCTCAAGACAAACACAGGCAAGGCATACAGGACTTTGATCTGGATCCTTCACTATTGAATCCTTTTCTGCAGGTCTGATCAAAGATCCACCTCTGGCATGCTCCATACCCTGCCTCACTCTTCCAAACTCATTCACAACATTAACACACATACCGGGTCCATCTCAAAGTAAACCAGTTCTCCTCCAGTCAGTGCTATCACTACTTGTCTCTGGTTCACAGCACATTTTACAATGGTTTTCTTTCCTGGTGTCTTCCATTCATTTACTCTCTTGTCTGCTCGGATGTGCCGGATCCCATCTGGATAAACCTGATGGAAAAAAGGTCACGTCAGTTCTGTATTTACCATTCCTTCACAATTTTTCACGATTTTGCTGGTGGTTCTGACTTAGCAGAAGCAAAGGCAAGCACTGTTCCTGGCAGCAGTGATCCATCAGCTCTTTACCAGGCTGAACCAGCAGAAAGCTACTCGCCAGCTGGAAACACCGAATCTTTCAAGCACAGCAAAGGACACCTGAAGGAGATTAGGACCATATTCAGCTGGTCCAGTTTCACTTAGCAAGATATAAAAAGTGAAAGGCTGAATAAGCATCATTCCTCTGCCAATCCACACCTTTAGACTAACGTTGCACTACTGCAAACACCATGTCCCTGCAGCAAGCAGAGGGTGGCAGACACAAGTAGAGACGTCAGAAGCAGCTTTCCATTACCTGCACCAAAGCATCATCACCAAGAAGGGAGCAGGACAAAGTGGGGGTAGTACCCAGGAATCCAGAGTCCGTCACTTCTTCTACAGTCTCTCCAATAGAGAGCACCAGCGTGGCATTTACGAAGGACACAATGATGTAGGCATCAAATTCATCTGGTCAAGGAAGACAGGGAAAAAAAGGTGCTGATTAAATAAATGCAAGGCTTCCCAACACAATCAGCAGTCTGATACATATCTAGCAGTTACTCCTCAGCAGAATTCCTGCGATAGATAATTACAGCTGCTGACAGTATTGCACAAGTTCACTCCAGGACACACCGCGAGACTCCAAACAATGCAAGATCGAGCCAGGGGTCAAACCACGGTACAGATCCAGAGTCAGCTCACAGTACTCTGGATTCTGGCAAGCAAGATTCCTGCCTGCTTTTTTCAGAGACTGCACAAAGTCTAGAAGCCTTTAAGACACTTGCCCCACCTCACTGAAGATTTATCACCCAATGAAGTCGAATGAAATACTCCACTCCGAAAATGTGAACATATGGAACCCATCAACAGAAACTACACCACGGATGCTGCACACAGGAGGCTGAAGGACCACAATCTCTATGTAGAAGCCACACAATAGAGGGCTGCAGAGCACAATTAGGGCACATTGCAGCAGAGGAGCTCTGGGTTAAGTCCTCTCTATCCTTCTCCAGAAGCTCAACTAGTTTACATTCACACTGACATGGTACAGTCTCCTGGGATGAGAAACAACTACATTTTTAAGATAGAACAAACATTGACCTTTACTTCTACTGTGGTAAGTGACACTATTGCAACCATTATTTCCAGTACTGGCTTCTCCCAAAAGGGACAGCTCGGGACAGTCCTGTAGCTTGGACGAGGAAGAGCTCTGCTAATCAAAATAATCTTAAAGAGTTCATTTGGAAATAGGGAAACCTTGTGGGAAATGAGGGTAGTAGGGCTGGGTGAAGGCGATGTCCCAGTTTAGTGCTGTCTGTCTCCATTCTGCAGAAAGCAACAGACCTTAAGAGGGGAAGAGGAGTCTCATTAAAACAGAATAACAGAAAGAATGAAGTCTGTTGCAAAATGGAGCCAGGAGCCTTGGAAGATAAATAACATTGCCTCATAAAAGCAACTCTACTTCCGCTGCTGTTGTCATGCAAGTGCTATTTCTCAAGAAAATTTCTCATTTTAACCCAAAGCCCCAACTGGGGCACCACAGCACTACTAGTGGAAGTGATGGTGTAAGAGCTATCTCAGTTTCTGCCCTTGAACAGAGATTCTCCTTAATTTTCAAATGTGGGAGACATGGAGAAGTGGCTAGTGACTCTGACAGAGTAAGAAAATAGACAACTCTCACTAGGATGAAAACAGGATGCCAGCAAATACCATGCAGGAGCTTAAGGAACCCAAACTGGGTTAACCAAAACAAATGCTTCAGGAGCTGATGCTTTTCTTATCCACCCTGTTTAGAGCGAACCATTGCCAAACCTGCTGTGTCACGTTTATAACAAAAAGTTCTTACATACAGCTGAAAATATGCAAGTTAAAAAAAAGAAAACATCATTCTTCTCTCCAACATCTGGTACACAGACCACAGCTCCACACAAACTGAAGAGCTTTGTGTCACTAAACCAATTCCAACAACGGTCTGTGGCATAAACTCCATTACTGCTCTATTAGGTGGTCACAGCCTATGACCTCCAACATGCTCAGAAACCCCCAAACCAGGAACAGCTCCACCAGGGGAAATGAGAAAACAAGAACTGAACCTGTATACAGAACTCCATTAGTAACGCCAACTACTTAAAAATTTGGCGTCACAGGAGAATTCCTCCAGCATTAACAGCCGGTGGTGAGGGCTCAGCAAGACGTACAGTTACACACAGTTTGTTTTTTGCACTGAACAGCAGCTTCTCTTACAAACTTGCATGACTTTTTCAGTACTAGAAGCCTCTAAAAATTCCTCGATCACTTTAAATGGAGGTTCTCACAGTTCACAGGCTAAGCATTTGATTCATAAATATCACATAGACAGGATGTTCTAAGAATACCCTGCTGCTTTCCAAATTTTCTTGAGAGTTGCTGCCTTCCTCCCTAGGGGCTGTCAATTCTCATGATAAACCACCGTGTCCCAGCTGGAGGCTTAGCCATGTGATTTGGAACAGGACAAAGAACTCCCATTTGAAAGGAAAACAGATTCCCTTAGTCCAACTGTACACAAAACCTCATTCCTGCCTCTTTAATACTTTTTTAGCTCTTTCTTTCCATTGGTTTACATTTATATTACAGCATGTCTTTAAGTCTGTGTCAACAACACTCTGACAAGTACACTCCTGCTTGAATTCTGTGTTGGTTAATGCCTCTCTGCAGGAGCTTTTGAAATAAAGGGTTTGATTTCCCAGAATTAAGTCAGCGAATAAGACACATTCATCTAGATTCAAACAACACAATTTTGTTTTAGAAAATACAGCAGCCCAGTTGAAATTAAGAGAACTAAATCCCCAGGGCACACTGAGAAGTGTCCTCAGTTAGAAAAATAGAAGATCTATGGATTTTAATATGAAAGGGTATCTACTGAGCTCTGCACAATCCCAAGCATAACATCAGGCTCCCCAGAGTTTTGAACAGACAGACATCATTTTGTATGCAGACACAAGACTTCAGAGATGCTTATTACTGCTCTAATTGCTCCAGTTAGCTCCTTTCAGCAAGTAATAGAGACATTTTAACGACTCTGAAGGACCACAGCTGGACTCAGTCTCTTAGGCATTCATTACAAGTTTTCTGCACCTTCATGCACACATCACATCCAGTTACAAAAACACGGTACTTCAGTCCAGGAACTCTATGCTACCATGTGGCTGTTTTTGTCAGGGATTCAGTTTGAATTAGTCCATGAGAATGCCATTCCTCTATGCAGTCCACACCTGATACAGTAGTTTCACGTATCAGTATTTTCTGCAGCACCCGAATTTGCACTGACAGAAGTACAGTCACCACTAGCTCAGAGCTGTTCAGTGAACAAACTGATGAGCAACGACAGAGCTCAGGATTACTCTCCCTCAACAGACATTGAGGGGATGACAACACATTTTCCTGGGCTTCTGTTTACTATTGCATGGCAACTCTGCAGCTGTGACTCACTGTACTGGCTTTCTATGCAGAGTGGCACACAGGGAATGCCGAGTGCCAGCTCTCAGCTCCCGTCTACCTCCACAGCAGAGCACACAGCCAGCCAGATCCACAGGCCTGGATACGCAACTGCAGGAGTTTGGTGCAAATCTCACTCACTTCCATCGACAGGCAGATGCATCCTGTACCCAAAGGGCACCACCATGCCAGCAATACCTACAGGTGCCTCAAGCACATGGTCTTTTTCTCTTGGAAGTCTGTACAAAGGAGATAGGAACCAAACCTTTGTCTGCAAGGGAGCTGAAAGCAACCCTAAAACACCCACATCTGATTTTAGCAAGAACTCTTGTCTTTACAGAGACAGTTGATTATTTTGCTCCTCAGAATGGGATGGGACCTACTTTGTACTCCTCAGCTACTGAACTACAAAGGCAATGATCTCCAGCTACACATCAGCCTCCAGAACTCATTTACTGAAAAGATCAGCATAAATGTAGCCCCACAGGGTTGGGATTCTCTGTGTTTAACCTGTGGGACAGGACAGTAGCTGGGTACACACCTGTGGTGATCAGCACCTCCACCACCAGCCACCTGTGGAAGAAAAAAAAAGGCTTGGTATTGGTAGTGAGTATCACCACGTACCAGCCAAGGTTAGTATTTGCTTTGAAGGCTGCAAACCTGGATGTGTCTTACAGAGGCCTTGCAGCACAAACCCACTGCAGCATCAAGGCACAGCCAGGCAACCCAACGCTGCGAACTGGGGCAGTTTCAAGAGTAGATACATGTTTGAAATGGTTCTGCATTCTTCCTGATCAAACCCCACTAAAATAATTCCTGAATTCAAAGAGTTGGAACCCGAGGATCGGTTTCATATAACTATTCACTGTGTTCAGGGAGCAGCATGGCTCAACAGCTACAGATTCCAGCTTTTCTGGAATCATGCGATCATGCAGAAACCTGGAAAATCTGGAAGGTCAAAAAAAAAAAAAGAGGCAATGAGAGCTGTCTGTTTCATGCTATGTAATTAGCAACGGTCCTCTACCTCCTGAAAAATCAGTCAGTCTCTGGAACAGCAAGAGAAAAGGTTTTAAAACTGAAAGTGATACAAGAAGACTCCAACCCTCAGAGGAAGGACATGTTACCAATGCGTTGTGCAGAATACTGGAGCAAAGATCTCTAACAAACTGGAATGCCCCTTTTTAGAAAAGCAAGTATTTTTGATATGAACTGTGGAAATACTTTCTTTTTTACTCTTCTCTCTGGGAAACATGAAGGCACTTTATGCTCAAAGTTCCTGCCATGCTGCTTAGGCAACACATGAGTCTCAGGACATGAGCACAGGCATTGATGGCAGGTCTCACATGGCAAGGTAAATCCTACAGCAGTGTTTGAAATTCCCAGTTACTGCTTCCCTGGAAGACACACTACCCTGCTCACATATAAGATATCGTGTCACCACAGTGGGTTAAGGTCTCTACTCAACATCTGTCATTTCTAGATGCAGTGCATAAACAAAGACAAGCCTTTGTGAGATTCATTCAAAGCACTGCCTTAGAAATAAGCACCCCAACAAATGCCTAGAACAGATTTATTTCAAGGTTTTCAGTTGTTTATACAGAACTGTTCTCACCCTCATGAGAAAGGCAGGAGAAAGGACTACATCTCCTCTTGTTCTTTGGTAAGGCAGACTCATTCTTTCAGGTCAGGTAGCAAAAAAAAACAACCAAACCCACAGTCTAGGATACCCTGGAAATCTGAAATCTTCACCTTCCTGGAATCAGCAGCATTCTACACACTGCTGGGTTTTTGAATAGGGAGCATGTCCTAGCCCAAAGAGACTGTTTTCTTAACAGACATGCACAGAAGGAAGTAATAAAATACAGCCACTGTATTGTATGCAGATGATTTATCTTCTTTGTTCCATAATCTGTATCCCACTCTCTCACACAGGGATGATTACTACAGCTGCCAACACACACAAAGAACAGCAAGTGTGCTCCAGCAAAAGCACACCTGCTGCCTGCTGATATTTGAGCAACAACTTATGGCAAGTGGGGAAGGATAAGAAGTTCAGCAGCTTCAGGCTGTAAATGTACAGCTGACACTGCATCCTGGGCGATGGATGCAGCTGCAGCCAGGTGCTTCTTTGTCACAGGGAAGTGTGACAATTCCAGGGAACCAGAGGGTGGTGGCTTGAAAAATGGAAGCAGGTTGCTAATGACTCAAAGCACAGCTTTTGGGGACAGCACAAAACCACCCTGCAGCACCTTTCCTATCTCCTTGGATGGAAAAAACAAAGAAAAAACTCACAACAAACAAAACACACAAAAACTGTGATGACTTCCCTGTACTTGAGGGACACACTGCATACCTTCAACATGTCTCCTCACAGTCCATACAGCATTGGGGTTACCAGGCAGCTCTGAAACAGCCATTTCAGAAACCTAAGAGTAAACAGGAAGAAGGTTCTTTTGCAAACAGATGTTTAGATTTAGAAGAGTAAGCAACAAAACCACCAGCAGTTTTTAAGCTTTCCCACAATTGGGCAGGAAAAGTCAACAATTCCCAACTCTGACACTCTCACCCTGTGCCAGATGTGCTACAGGGCAGAATATGTTCAGCAGTGATACAGCAGCATTCGAGCTCCAGATGATCAGCTTTGACACAAGGTCACCCACCCCCAGCAGAGATCAGCAGCAGCTGGCAGACACCAGGCATGTTCCAGCTCAATGCACTCGAGTATTAGAAGAGACAAAATGCAGGTTGTTGGAAGTAACTAAACAAAAAGCCTTTGAGACTGTAAGAATAAACAACATAAACCTTCAGTTTCTCCAAGAAACAAGGCTACAGGAAGTTGCTCTCCGGACTACAGCAAAAGGAGAATCCCTTCATTTCAGCACCTTTATTTGAACGATTTTCTCCCACTTTCCTCACCTCTTACACTGTTATCCCAAAGTGCTGGAAGTCTTACCTCAAGTCCGTGTCTTAAAACCCTCAGAGACGACCTGGGCCCCCGACCACAAGCCACATACAACTGGGGTGTGTCTTCATTGGCCAAATCTGCTATCTGTGTGGACAAAAGGTGTCAAATTATACCCATGGAAAGGGAAAACTAAATTAAACTACAAATGCCACACTGCTGTTTTCCTCAAACACCAAGAATAATGAAGATGTGCACCATGATGCACCATCTGGTGCCCAGAAATAGTATCAAGTTTTAACCAAACTCTCTGCTAAGAACTGGTCTGATGGTCATCAGAGAAGCAGCACAGAACTGCTGGCTGATGCCCTGTGTTGAGATACATATTTATCTTCACAGGAATCAAAAGCTCCCATGCCAGGTACCAGTCTCAGCCGAGAACTTTGTGGTTTTGCTTTCCTGCAAGTCTTTACTACAGAGCAGTAACTCTGGAACCCCAGGATAACATAGGTTTAGTGACTCCAGCTCACTTAAGCACGTGGCAAACAGGAGCCTGCTGATGGCAACACACCTGACAACAGAGAATAGGAGACAAACTGTCCAACTCATCCACCAAGACCAGGTTCTTGAGAGGTCGTGGCTGAAAAAAGAATGTATCTCCTTCCTCAAGAGGCATGGCAGAAGAAAACTCCGGCTCCTCGTCATCGTCCCCCAGGTGAGCTATCTGGTACAGGTAACTGGAGACACAAAACAAGAGCAGCAGCATGTTCAGTGCAAAGCTCACACAGCCTTCTCCAAGTACGGCTTAGCCAGATATTCAGGCAGTGGGGGAGGAAAGAAATCCAACCCTACATTACACAGCTATTAAAACTTGGCTTCAAGGATTGTCTTCTTGGTGACAAAATGTTTAATGGGAATTCCAGGCCCGCAAAAAATCCCTCGAAACCCACGAAAAAAAAAAGCCCTTCCCAGCTCCCTGTTTCAACCTTTCTCATTTGTTACTGTCACTGGTAAGGTATCCCAGGGTTTCAGGGTTTTCTGCTTGCCCTTGAGCCTTTCAGATACTCTCGTGTTAAAGCCAAAGCACCAACCGACAGCTGAGGCCAAAGGCAAGGCCAATGACTGACTGCAACCCCCCAGTTATCTGTTTTATTGGAATACTCTCACCTTACTATTTTTAACCACAATCCCTATTCCAATTTACAAGCTCGAATAGCACAACAATCAAGTTAAACTTCACAAGACAAAAAAACCCTAACAAAGACAGGCTGAGTTACTTCCTGGTTTTAATACAGCTCGAATATGGCTCCCTCAATCCCGACTCAACCCAGCGAACTGGCTGGGGCTCCCTCAGGTGGCTGAATGCAGAGGCAGCCAGAAAGAAAGATTAAATCTTCACGGCTGTGCACTCCCCACTGAGACACTGTTGAGCCATCTTCAAAGATGTGCAGGAACCTTTAGAGTACTCCAGAAACCCAAACATAATTGAGAAAGCCCTCAAGTACAAATTTACTAAGGAAATCTGCTAAAGAAAGGAACACAGTTGCTGATAAGAAACCCTTTCTCAGTGGGCCATAGCATACAATAATTCAAAACTGTCAAAACTAATTGAAAGGTTAATCCATTTGGATATGTGATGAAGAGATCAATTCTTGCAAAACCTAATGCAGCAACCCATCTTTTATTCTCTGCACTGTATCATCTAATCTATGCTCAAACAAGAAAATTCCCCTGTTCAGTCACAGTCTAATCCAATTGTTCTTCTCAAGCCATGGGAACAAAGCACTAATTTAGCTATTAAATCAGAGGTGTTGCCTTCCTGCGTACAGTGAGTTCAAGGATCAGTCTGCAGGTCTGAACAGAACCAGCCTGTTCAGGGAAAAACAATGATGTAAAACTGTTTACTCACTGGTTTCCAAATTCAGATGCCACAAAGAGAAACCCTGTTTTCAGCACACACATGGCAGCAGCGACAGGAACAGTGTCAAAGTACTTCAGTCGAATCTCTGTGACCTGAAAGCAGATGAGGACATAACTCTTCCACATGTGTGATTTTAAAGAAAAATCTGCCTGGCTATCCTCTTCAAACAAAAGACCCAAGAATGAGCCAGGATTAACCACATCAGTAGCTCAGGGCAGAAGGTTATTAATCACAAAATCCATTTTGTACACACAAGCCTGTTTTATTCTAACACTTTTTGGCTTGTGTAACACTGGGTCAGTTTGGAAAACGAAAGCTGCAAAAACAGCAAGCTGCCTAGAAAGAAATTTGCTTCACTGAGCACCAGCCACTCCCCAACATGTGAAAAGTAACTGTCAAACGGAGCAAATTTCTCCATTTGATATGGTCACAACAGCTCTTGGTGAAGCATCCAAGAACAATCTTCAGCCACTTAAAAATCACTGAATAGCTCGAGTTGGAAGGGACCCATAGTCATTTAGTCCAACTCCTGGCTCTGCACAGGACCACCACAAATATCATTCCATGTGCCTGAGGGTGCTGTCCAAACACTCCTTGAGCTCTGGCAGGCTTGGTGTCTGATACACAACCATCCCTTATACATTATCTGATGTTAGAGGAACTAACATTCCACATTTACTCAGAAAACCCCACTGATGCACTGCAACAGAAATATTTTCATACCACAACACTAAGACAAGCAGTAGAAAGGCACTTCAGGCCCCTTATTTCAATTCACGGTCCAGCTGTATCAAGGTGTCCACCTCAATTTGCAGAAACATTGATTGCACCATATTCAATACAATATTCCACTAAGAAATTACAGAGCACTTACTGCAATCAAGAGAAACTAAGCTCCCCAGAATCAGTTACTGGAATTCTCTCCAGGAGGTTCATGGACCACAGTTTATATCTTTTCAAGAAAGGACCAGCTTCAGAACATCTAAAATACGCTCAAATCACTCGGCAGCACAATCCTCACAGGATTTTGCAAACCTTGCACTGTGTCCTTGTATGAGCAACAGCCACAGTTGTGACTGGTGTTAGCTGTATTACAGATCTCATAAAACATGTGCCATGCACAGCTAACTCACAGTATTAACTGTTTATCACTTTAAAGAATCAAAATAATTGACTAAGGAGTCTTCTAAATGAATGCTTTCGCTCTTCATGTGATGCTTACCATGTCTTCATCAGTCTCCAGAGTGATTTTGAAGATATCTCCCTGCTCTGTCTGGGCCAGGAAGAAGAACATGGACTTGGTCTTATGTGTAGCAGAACAGACAAAAATCATACCTCTCTCTGGGTCATCCAAGTCATTCTGTCAGGAAAGAGAACTGAGGTCATTGGGGGAATTATCCAGCAAGGATAGATGTGATTCCACTGACTGAAGTATTCCCATCTTACAGGTGCCTTAGGAGCTGACAGTATGCAAGGAGGCTTTTAACACCAAGTACACCCTCTCTGCTACACCTCAGTACCTCTTTGCCTCACAAGGAAATATATTTCTGGGACACTGGGTCTAAGCATCACCCTTCCTATCTTTTTGCTCTCCTCTGCAGAAAACTCCCTCACATGGCAGCTAAACAGGGATGAAAAGGCTGCAGTCCACACACAGCTGGTTCTGAGCACCTCGGCAGGTGTTCGAAGCACATAAATCCCAATACCAAAGGAGCAGGAAGAAACCTGAGCTGCAACAGAGCAGCTGCCAAATTCACTTGTGTCTACAGTAGCCACTGCAGCTCACAGTGCAAGTAATCCTGACAGTGCTGCCTGATCAGAGTCTTTGGAGTATCTCCAGGGGACATCTCAGAGAAGAGACATGAACCACACTCATCACTTCAGGCTATCACAGAATCACAGAATATTCTGAGTTGGAAGGGACCCACAAGGATCAGAGTCCAACTCTTAACACTGTCTCCCTGGCGGGAATCGAACCCGGGTCTCCCACTATGTCCACCTCCATCCTCCCTCCCTGCCAGGTAGACAAGCCAACACACCTTTAACTCCTTTTTTCTTGTTTTAAAAGCTCCCTGGATGCCCTTAACCTTGAAAGGCAAATACCAAGCACTCATAATCTTAACAAATTCTCACCCGCCTCCTGGGAATTGGACATCTGATATCAGGCTGGTCACCAAAGTTTTTGTAAGTGATGTAGTTTTCAGAACAGATCAGGACCCCACTAGGGCCATCAGAACCACCAGGAACTGAAAGACAGAAAGAGTAATAGGAGAGAAGCTGTTATCATGAATCTGACTTACCACCTGCTGAATAGTTATTTCGGTTTTCTTTAAAGCAATGTAGTTTTCAGTGCTCTCTATCCCTCTACATGTAGGAATCTGCACTTTTTTAAAAGGAAGACAGAAGAGCTGCCTGTGCCAGAATAAGAACTGATCAGATGGAACAAGGATGGATGCAGTGTTAAATTCTTTATAAAGTTTTATCCTTCCTGACTGATTCTTGTCTAGAAAGCCATGGCATGCCCCAAAGACCACACTAGTAATTTGTCAGCTAGACACAAGCCTTGAGTTCCTGGTATGTCTGTTTGCTGTCAGAAAAACCCATCAGATGGTTTCCTGACACATCTTTCAGTTTGAGAATGTGGTTTTAAAAATATTCTACTGAGATCCCAGCCTAACAAAGGTACCACTAAAACACCAGTTAGGGCCAGATCCAGCTCAATATTTGGTGTCTGACAGCCGTGTGCAGGAGATGAAACAGGACAAGCACACAAGGATGCTCTCCCAGCTCAGACTCTCCTGTGCTTGGAGAGAATCTGCAGCAGATTCCCAGGTCGAAGGTGACAGTTTGGCTTCACATTCAAGTCCCACAAGTGACCCTCTAGTCTCTGGATTCATCTGCTGCCTCTAGCTGATGGAATCCCATGCGAAGAGTACAACAGCACCTACCCATTACCTAAACACCCCCTATGCACTGCACCAGCCCATTTCAGGAGCACTCAAAGTTCAGCTCTTTCTGTGAATTCTCTTGTATTTCCATGTGTGAACCAACACACGTTACTCGATTCCAAGATCAATTAATTTACACTGATGGCTCAGAGTACCATCAAAACAACTTAAGACATAAAGCACATTGATTCTGCTTCCCTGGGGAATGGGAGCCCAGAAGACCCATGAGAAGATGACTTCGTGGGGAGTACCTGTTATGAGGAAGTTGCCATGCTCTTCCAGGGGCTCACTGTATTTCCTAACAACGTGGTTCAACCCCAAATCCAGTTCATAAAACGTCAATGTCTGCTGTGTGTTGGCTGCTGCTTCTCCTGTTGGGTCATTGTCTGCTTCCTAAAACAGAAAACATTGAAGTGCCTTTCAAGAAAAGTATGATGAGTGGGGACACAGTTTTGAGTAACAACAGAATGAAGGCAAAAAAAAAAAAAGTCTTGTTGGAAGATGCACAAAAAAAGGTTCAGTGAAAGAAAACAGGTATGTTTGCAGTTGAATAGAAAGAACAAGAAGAATCACCCAGACAGAAGAGATTTGTCCATTCTGAGCGAAAGCAAAGACAAAAAGCTTGTGACACACAAAAACTGTCTCTGGCAGCAGAAGCAGCCATTGTTCCCCACAGATGGATGACGAGCGGAAGAGAAACAACGTAGCTCAATAGACAGCAAAGAGAGATCAAGCTCTTCTCACCTCATAATCCATTTCCAGACATGCAAACATTGGGTTTTCAAATCCCACGTCGACTCCCACCACGTGGTAGACCAAGGTATTGGCCTTGTGGGCTTCCAGTGGGGAGGAAATGGTGAGACGAGCAGCTGCATCTCTGTTCAAGATATACACCAGCTTCTGCTTCTCGATGGCACCTGCAAGAAAGGACAAAAGCCCCTGAAGCCCAACACCTGACAACCAAACCTGGCTGTATGTGCAGCCCAAAACGAGGATATAAGTTGCCAGGAGAATATCAGCATTTCTGCTGCTGAGGTTCATCACTGGTATTTACCTCTGTGCCACCAACTAACCTCAAATGTCTCATTTTAAATGGTTCAGGCTGCGAGCACAAACTACAACTCCAGCCCTTTAAAGGCAAAGACTGACACTTGGAGTTACAATCACTCAGCCCAATATTCCACTTACAGTGGCTATGGGCAGATCTACTTGTTCATTTCACACCAGGCTGCAGGGAAACAAAAATAAATGGAAAGAAGCAGCCCCATCTTCCACTGTTTAAAGCCATTTGGCAAGACAACTTCTCCTCAGAAACATTCTAACTAAGAAAAATGCACCGACAGAACAAACGCCACTCAAATATCCATGTGAATGGCACAACTGTGACTGTGACTTGTTAGAAACAAAACTACTGCTTGTTACTAGTACCAACACAAAGAGGCACTGGTAAACTGCCATCATCCCACCCCAGTGTGCAGGAAAGCAGCACCGCACAAAGCTGCCATCAGCAAACTGGGAGAGTTCCCTGCTGGGTTACTGAAACAACTCAAGTTAAGTCTTGCCGAAAAAAGATTTCCCCAAGTGTCCTTCTACCGGTGAAGCCTGATCAGAAATGCATCTCCCAGCAGAGATGCTGTCTCCATGACACATCTCAGAGAAGGGACTCCAACTCAGCACATAATTTCAGCCCACGGGAGTTGACTGACTGCACTGGGCTAACCAAACTGGTCTGGTGCCAACTGGTTTTGGCACAGCACCAGAATTCACTTGTGCAGTTCCCTCAGCAGCAAGGAGCTATTCTGCACGCCTGCGTTCTCCTTGACACATCCCATTGAACACTCCAAGCTACACCTGGCAGAAACTTGCTCCAAAACAAACACCCACAAGAGGAGCTGACAGGGCGACTTACTGATCATGACAGCGCGGCCCTTCGGGTCCACAGCCAAGTACTGGCCTGGAACGATCCTGCGACAGCCACTCTTGCCAAAGGTCTCCTGGTGGATCTTCTCAAACACGTTCTTTGAGGGCTGGTACTCCAGGATGACGATGCGTCCCGAATCGCTGCCCACCACGATGTAGTCTTTGGTCCCCCCCGTCAGCCTGAAGGCCATGAGGGACCGGATGACCCCGAACACTTCCACAGTCAGCAGAGTGTGAACCTTCCCTGTGTTGGGATCCGGGCGGAGCAACTCCAGGATCTTGCCCCGGGAAACAACAATTTCTTGTTGTTTGGTTCCTGAAGAACACAAAACATAAGGACAAGTCAGCAACAACCAAACAGAACAGGCAACTTCAGGAAATGCTGCATGGAAGATAAGAGAAAACTTCATGGCTACTCAATGTCGAGTTTTAGGATGACTGTGGAGGAGAAATTCAAAGCACTTTGTTCACATTAGGTCCTACCACTGCTTGAGCATCTTGCAACAGACCATAAAACCAAGACAAATTACATTAAATCTACAGATAACAAAGCCACACGTCTCTTGACCTTTCCCCCACTCACCACAACTCAAATAACGCTCAAGAGCAAATGACAACCCACCACCTAAAAACCCACTGCCCTGAAGCTGATCAACTTCAGCATCAAATCCAATAAACCCCCTTTTTGCCCTGTACTTGCCAGGGGAGCTCCAGCCGCGATACGTGAGGGGAGGGAGAGAATTACCTGAGAAATTGCCATGGATAGCAAAGCTGATGCCCGTGGCACGCTGCAGCGTCAGGTTGTACAGAAACATGTTGGCAGCGGGTTCGCTTCACCTCAGCGCAGTTCCCCTGAGCCTGCGACAGGCACAACAAAAATACAAACTCTGCAAGACCAAAGCCGTTCCCACAGCACCGAGAGCAGCGCTGGCCTCGCACACCCGCCGCACGCCGGGAGCCCGGCAGTCACGGGTGTTTGGTGTTTACCGGTGTGACCGCACAAAACGCTCCCCCGAGGTGCCGCGGGGCCCCTGAGCACTGCGGTGATGGCTGCAATGACTCGCGGCTGTGGCTGGGCAGGAGCCGGGCACAGCCCGGGACACCGACACACGGGCCCCTGCTCCCCTTCTCGGGGCTGCGGCGGGAGGGAAGCCCGGCACCGACCGGCCTCCGCAGGCAGCGGGTCAGGGAACCCGGCCCGGAGCCGCCACCGAGGCGGGC
>WEKX01019374.1:720999-742103 GCA_013390025.1 Pitta sordida
CTCTCCATGGAGCGCATCCAGTCAATGACAGACCTGGCGGACCTGGAGGCCGCCTACAGCCGGCTGTGTGAGGAGGAGGTGTGTGAGCCCGGGACGCGGCACCCCGGAGGTGTTCGCTGCTCCAGCCCGCTCCGGTGACAAGTTGCGGGTGCATCGCTGTCACGGCTCCCGTAATTGTCTGGACCCTTTACGGAGATGTTTCATACGGACTCGGCCGCCCCTAGGGCCCGGCGGCGGGGCGGTGTCGCCTCCGCGGATCCGGTGTCCCTGAATCGCGACCAGCCGGGGGAGGAGTTTGTGGGTTATCAGGTTTAAAAGTTGTGCGATGATGTTTCCATAACCGGTGCACGAAATGGCAAAAATACAAAGATTTACAAGATTAAAATGAGAGCTAGAAAGGATTTATTTGCTCTTGGGAGCACTAACGCCTTGCTGGCTTCATGCCCCTGACTGGGTCTGTGAGCAGAGCTGAAGTCACACAAGACTTCCTTCGACCTTTATTTTTTGTTTTCAGAAAGTCGTGCAAGAAGAGCTGGATGCCCTTCTGGAGCAGCAAAGCACGATAGAGAACAAGATGGTTGCTCTTCATCGCATGGGGTTAGTGATCCCCACCCTCTCCCCTTCCTCCTCCTCACTGCATGACCTGAACATCCGTTTCAGTGTTGCAGGGGAAGCACAGCCATTCTCACAAAATGCCAGACTTTAAGTCAAGAACATCCCCAGGCCCCCACTCTTCTCAGCAGCGCTGACACAGGACACACAGTCAGTCTGTGCAGCCCGTTCCAAAGGAGTCAGTCGGTTCCATTCTGCTGCTTTGCTCCCAGAGGAAAGGCATGAAATGAGAGAGAGTTTGTGACAGGAGCAGTTGTGCTTGCACACCCTCCCCACTGTTTTGTGCTCGCCCCTCATGTTCAGTTCCCTTGTGTTGCCAGCCCTAATCTGCAGCTGATCGAGGGGGATGCCCAGCAGTTGGCAGGAATGATCACCTTCACCTGTAACCTGGCCGAGAACGTCAGCAGTAAAGTCCGACAGCTCGACCTTGCCAAGGTAACTGGGCTGAGGAGGGGTTGGGACTGGTCAGCACCAGCCCATGTTCTGTGTGCTCACAGCACAACAGAGGGCTGGGCAGGAAACTGCTTTGCTCTTTGTTTGAGCAGGATCGTTCTGGGTGCCTGGATGTTGCAGGGTATAAGAGTAAATGTGGAGTCATGGAATGGTTTGGGTTGGAAAGGGGCTCAAAGCCCATCTTGTTCCATCTCCCCTGCCATGAGCAGGGACAGCTTTCACTAGACCAGACTGCCCAGAGCCCCGTCCAGCCCGGCCTGGGACACATCCAGGGATGCCACCCCCCACAGCAGGTTCTCCATTATCCCCTCCTGGCCATGCAGCTCCTGGTGCAAGGTGAGGGTAGTGTTCACTAGCACTCGTCAACTACACAGCACTGAGGGCTGTTCCTTTTGCAGAGCTATTGGTTTTATAACATTTTAGGTAGTGAGGGGTTTCTGTTTATGTAGTTTATTATATAGGGAAGTATTGCTTCAGTCTGTATCTTCCTTTTGCCCCCTCACCTGGTTTCCTCCTCACAATTCCCTTTCCCTGGTCCATCCTGCAGCAGGAAGCTTTACTGGTTGCCTTTCTTGCAGAATCGACTCTATCAGGCCATTCAGAGAGCTGATGACATCCTGGACCTGAAGTTCTGCATGGATGGAGTTCAAACAGCCCTGAGAAATGAAGACTATGAACAAGCAGCAGCTCATATCCATCGCTATCTGTCTCTGGACAAGTCAGTGATTGAGCTCAGTCGTCAGGGCAAGGAAGGTAAGCTCTGCTCATGAGGACAAGCTGATAAGTCACCTTGCCAGCAGATAACGAGACTGCATCATTTCTCATGGCAGGTAGTCTCAGCCCAATAGACAAAGCAGAAGATCTAATTCTGGCCAAAGTTATTAATATGTTATAGACTGACATAGAGGTGAATGTTTTGGAAGTGTTACTCAGTTGGAATTAACATTAATTGAAAGGGTAGTTCCTGGCACACAGCTCTCACAGTATTTCAGGTGCTAGGTAAGCAAAGGACAAAATGTTTGGGTCAAAAGAAGTGTAGTGTTATGGTGTGCTACCAAGCAGAGCAACTGGAAATGGAGTAAATTGCCAGATCCCCAGAAGGAACATCCCAGTGGATGTGTTCTCTTCTCCCATGCAAGGCCACATGAGCTGTGTGTGCATCACACACCTACCTGTCTTTCTTTGCCTGCAGTGGAATTCCAATGTGTCTTTTGCCTTCTCAGCCTAGGGCTGCACGGTGTTGGTCTCTCTTCTGGGAAAAAAGGTAGCCCTTCATACAATATAACACTGTGCTGTTGCTCTTCCCTTTCTGTGCTTTCGACCAGGGGGCATAATTGATGCCAACCTGAAGCTCCTGCAAGAAGCAGAGCAGCGTCTGAAGACAATTGTCACAGAGAAATTTGAGACAGCTATGAAGCAGGGAGACCTGCCCCAGGTGGAACGGTTCTTCAAGATCTTTCCCCTGCTAGGCTTACATGAAGAGGGGCTGAGCAAGTTCTCTGAGTACCTCTGCAAGCAGGTAACAGGGGCTGTGGAACACGCTGTGATCACCCAGGGGAAAGCAAAACCCAGTCTCTGTCAAGGGATGTTGTGGAAGAAGATTTTGGCTGTGACTTGTTAATCTTAGAAACCAGCACTGGCCTTAGTTCACCTCTCTCCCTGCACTTTGCACCTTGGCATGGGCGTTGTGGGGGCTGTCCAGCTTCTCCTGCTGTCTCTTGCTCTCTGCACTTTCTTAAAGTTCATACAATGAGCCTTTAAAGCGAAGAACATGTTTTTACCTTTCCTCCATCCTTGAGTTTTCCACAAAAGAGGAAAGGATCTCTGTTCAAAGGAGGAACAACAGCAAAAGCTCCACAGGGGAAGGGACAGAGGACCCCCCCGTGGTGAAGAATACCTTTGTGTGTTCACTGCCTGCTCCTGTTGTCGTGCAGGTGGCCAGCAAAGCAGAAGAGAACCTGCAGCTGGTGATGGGGACAGACATGAGTGACCGTCGAGCCGCTGTCATCTTTGCAGACACCCTGACCCTCCTCTTCGAAGGTAATTTTCCTCCTCTCTTTCCTGACGGATTGAAAATAGTCCGTGATGAGACTGTCCATCAATTTAAATGTTTTTAGTTTTACCTCACAAAACATCTCATTCCCCTTTGGGCTACAGAAGTGTCACACTCGAGGCGCAGGGACACAATTAGAATTTTTCCCAGTCAGGAGGGGGCATCACAACAAGCAAGTTTTCCTGAGTACAGCTTGCTCAGGCACAAAGTGGATTTGCAAAGGATTTGTTGGCTTCCTCCAGGAATCAGACTCTTCCTGTTCTCTACATCCTCAAAACAAATGGGTGTTCCCTGGAGGTTTCTTCAGACTTGCAGCTCTCCAGACAAACAAATCAGATCCCTTAAGGCTGAGCAGCTGTTGGTGCCTCCAGGCCTGGCTCTTCAAGAGGCATCACGGGAGCTCGAAAGCAGAGGAAAGGGAGAGAAGGGAATACGAATGCTCTGTGGGAATGTAGCCAAAGACAGTAATTGAGATTCCATGGTGACTAGCCATCTTCTCTATGAAGTCTGCACTAATTCCAGGCTGCACCACTGCCAAGTCACTCTCCCAGCCTGGCATCCTTAGAGCTTTCTTGGCACTAGCATTGCAAGAGGGGGAGTGTTGCTAACTCTTGGAGTAGAGAGATTTTGAGAAGAAAGTAATATTGTCGAGAGACCTCCTTGGAGGTGAGCTTTTCCTTCAAGGAATTCTTGCCTTCACTAATGCTCGCTCTCTTGAGCATCTCTGTGCCCAAGGACTGTCCCTAGGATGACCTTTCCCAGCACTGCTGTCCTGTAACTTGACAGGTCTCCCCAGGTTGAGTCTGTCTCCCCACAGGAATTGCTCGCATTGTGGAGACCCACCAGCCCATCGTGGAGACCTACTATGGGCCAGGGAGGCTCTACACCCTCATCAAGCACCTGCAAGTGGAGTGTGACCGGCAGGTGGAGAAGGTGGTGGACAAGTTCATCAAGGAGAGGGACTATCACAGGCAGGTAAGAGGAGTGTGATCCTGCCTGATGCAGCCAACTGCAGCCTCTGTCCAGCTCCATGGGGCTCCCACTGCCTTGAAGGCAGCAAAAATGCACCCTGGGCACAGGATTCTTTGCTGTGAAGATCTGTAGGGTGGTTTCAGTACATCTTCAGCACTGTCTTGTTCCTGCTTAGGTACAGGGCTGCTCTAAGTGTCTCATGGTCACATACATACCTTGGTGGGAGTCCCATCCCACCACCCTTCCTGGCAGGATGAGCTGCTGAGGGGGAGGAAGTGAACTAATGCAGTTCCCTTCTCTGACAAAACATTCCTGTCACCCCTAGTGAGTAAGCACTTCCTTGGGCTACAGCATGGGAAGCAGCTGGTAACTCCAAGTCCTCAGCAAAGACTCTGATGACTCTCCATTTTTTTTTGTGATTGCAGTTCCAGCAAGTCCAGAACAGCATGATGAGAAGTTCTGCAGAGAAGATTGAACCAAGGTACAAAGAAGAACTCTTTATGAACTGTAACCTTTCACTCTTGAGCTGTTATTAACACTACTTAGCATTTAGATAACTCTCCTAGTCTTCCAGAGGCTTTGTGGCTACTAACACATAAAATTCAGTTGTTAGATGCCCTTCACTGCCCTTTTATAAAGGCAGCTTCTGTCATGGGGCTTTATTTTGCTCAGTCATTACTTTCAAGCCTTGTCCCTAAGGATTGCTGGAGGGCTGGCAGTATCACTGCCACTGAGACTTCATTTGCCTGTGCCCACGGCCCTTTGATGGCCAGAGCACAGTCCTTGGAGCCCCCCTAAATGGAGCAGCTCCCTGGGCAGATAATTTGTGACAGAATCAGCAATAGATCTGGGTCTTAATCTGTACAGCTGCAGCTCTGAAACATCAGTCTCTTGCTAATGAACTGCAGTGCTTCCAGCCTCCCTACTTTTCTTATCTTAGGTATTTACATAACCCTTAAGGAAGGCCATTTGAAAGTGCACCCAGCCCTTCTGGCAGTGCCTTGATAGAAAACAGGTTCCTCAAGCAGGATCTGTCTGTGAGCCTGCATAACAAATTATTTCAGTGGTAATAGAAAGATCCATTTACTATTTGTTCTGAGCACTCTGCATACATCTCAGGTTTGCTGAGGTTTTGGGTTTTCGTCTGTAAAATAAAGATAACGTTTCCTTGTCATGAGGCTTTGAGCAGGATTTGCAAGATTCTTCTGTACACACTGACGAAAAAGCTGCTGATGTGACAGTCTGTCTTTTCTTCATGGTCATCTCTGATCTGAACACTGTGTCCTGCATTGTCACGTGTTTTTTTTGGTCTCACATTTGCTGAGCTGTTGAGCTTAAACAGATTCTTCGTCATTTTCAGAGAAACACATGGATCTGTGTCCAAAAGTATTTATGAAGAGATGGCAGGGACCAGGCATTTCTAACAGTGGCTGCTTAGGGCTCACAAAGTCATACCAAAACCGAGGTAGGAAAGGAGTGAGGGAGGTCTCTAGTCCAGCCTCCCACTTGAAACAGGACTCATTTTGAGGTTAGATCAGGTTGCTTGGAGTCTTGCAGTCCTTACCACTGTGGTTTTAATGTAGATGTCCTCACAGTTATGAGGAGAAAGGAGGGGAATGTTGCTAACCCTTGGAGCAGAGAGTTTGTGAGAAGAAACCAATGTTGTAGAGATCCCTCCTTGGAGATAATTTGGAGGGGATATTTTGACTGTGTTGCATTCTTTGTACACACCAGTTACTCTGCTGAGCTCTGCCTCTCGATGGCACAGATGAAAAGGAGCAGTATTGATCTCATAGTAAGAGAACAGAGAACCCACTACTTAACTGACTTAAATTAACGCCTCTCCTTTCATCGTCTTGGTAACTTGATTCTTGCTTTGTTCCTTCCAGGGAGCTTGACCCTATTTTAACAGAGGTCACTCTGATGAACGCCCGCAGTGAGCTCTACTTGAGGTTCATCAAGAGACGAATAATGGCTGATTTTGAGGTGGGAGATGCCATGGCCTCAGAGGAGGTAAAGCAAGGTACTTGACTACCAATACTTGCAGGCTCTCTGCTCATCAGAGCCAGAAAGGGAGATATGTCTGAGTTAGTGGCAGAGCAGAGTGACGTAGGATCTGCAGAGATGCTTTGGGACCATGCTGTGGAAGAGGATTGTGTAGCCTGGCCTTCCCAAACCTGTTTTCAGCACTGGTCGTTCATCCAGCAGAGAAACCAATGTTGAATGACTATATATATAATGACTATATACTCTACAGAATGACTGTAGAGTATAACAAGGACCCCAAAGAGAGGAAAGGCCATTTGGTCACTGCAAGCACAAACCCTAAAGGTGGAGGCCATGGAGAGAACAGGCTCGGGATTTGGTGTTCTGGGGAGCTCTGGAAATCACTTCTGCCACCTGCAAAATTCAGTTCAGCATGTTCAGCTACACAGTTGAGGCCTGTGATTTCTTCCAGGTTGGGCTTGGCAGCTGTGTGTCCATTGGGTGTCCATGAGAGCAGCAGCAGGAGGACTTGGTGGAACTGCTTTCTGGCATTTGGTCCCTGCTGATGGTTCTCTCTTGTGTTCTGCAGAGCATCAAAAATACCTGGACAAGCTCCTCAACAACTGTCTGCTGAGCTGCACCATGCAAGAGCTCATTGGCTACTACATCACCATGGAGGAATACTTCATGAGAGAGACTGTCAATAAGGTAGGGCCTGGGCTCTGCTAAGAACCTCTCAGATGGTTCTCTGTGTGTGCTCCTCAGCAGCACTTGAAAAGCAAGTGGTTGGTTCTGAACTTTGGCTCCAGACATACCCCTGGGTATCTTCCTGAGGCAGATCTTCCAGGTCTAAGGGCTACTGAAAGCTAGGCTGAGTGGTTCCAGCCCACACAGGGTACGGTTCTTCTCAGGGTGAAAGGGCAGTTTGCTCTCACAGCACTGCTCTGAGAGGGCACCATCACTCACTGAGCTCACTTTAGTACAGTAGCTTTCTTTGCAGGCTGTTGCCATGGACAGCTACGAGAAGGGCCAGCTCACCTCCAGCATGGTGGATGATGTGTTTTACATAGTGAAGAAATGCATTGGACGTGCTCTGTCCAGCTCCAGCATAGACTGTCTCTGTGCCATGATCAACCACTCCACCACTGAGCTGGAGTCTGACTTCAGGTAATGAAAGTACACCAGGTTCATTACAACGTTCTGCAGTGTTTGCTGTCACATGGTCTTCCTTGTGTTCTTCACCTTTGAACCTCTTGTTTGTCATATCCATGGAAGATGCTTGTAGGAGGCAGTGGCAGATGTGGGAAGCTGGAGCTGGGCATCTTTTCTTGCCATAGTGGTGATCACCTGTAGGATCAAACAGGAAAAGGAATCTCATGGCCCAAAATCCCTGTGAAACTGAGTCACCACATAGCATTGGGGTGCTACTCCTCTTGATGGTACATGATCACTCCTAGTTGTTTTCTGGGTTCCTTAGTGACTCAGAATTGAGGTGAGCCTGCAGAAACTGTCCTGTTATTTTTCATCCCAATGTGGGAGTGGGGAACTGTGACTGAAGACAGCAAGCCTCTGCAGGCTGGATATTTAGGGAAGCTGAGAAACGTGGTATTTACTGTTTTTCTTTAAGCCTTTAGATACTGTCAGGAGATATTTTCCAGCCCTCTTTTGTCCTCATGAAGTTCCACTTACCTTGTTCAGGTCCCAGCTCAGACAGAACGCTGTCTGCTGTCACAGAGCACAGTTCTGTCGCTGCTTGCTGTTGTTCTAAGCTCTGATATGTTCTCCTTACCCATAGAGAGGTTCTGTACAACAAACTGAAGCAGGGATTTCCAGCCACGACCTTCCAGGACTTCCAGAGAGGGGTGACCAGTGCTGTGAACATCATGCACAGCAGCCTGCAGCAGGGCAAGTTCGACACCAAAGGAATTGAAAGCACCGACGAGGCCAAGCAGTCCTTCCTGGTGGGTTTGGTGGCTGTTCTGGTGTAGAATGAGTTGAGTGGGGAGAAAGGCAAATGGAAATGGGATTGGTGTGACTGTCATGTTCAGAGAACCTGAAAACCTGTTCTGGTGGGTGGCCTGACTTGGATGGTAGGGAGCAGGGGGGACTGAACTCATCCATTTCATTAAATTCTTGGTTGCAGGTTTCTGCATTTCTCAAAGCAAAAGGCTTTAAATGTCAGTTCTTCCACTGAATTCCCTCATTCACCTGTCACCTTGCTTTATTTCCCTGTCTGCACAAACCTCAGCCTTATCCTGACATTTAGTTCAGCTTCAGCAGGTAGAGAACAGTCTGTTCAGCAGAGAACAGATACTCATCTGTCAGAAGGGCTGCTATTCCTGCAGAGTTACCTGTGCATTCCTGCTCTGGACACAGTGTATAAACCATCGCTCTCAGCCACTCCTGCTCTGTTCTTCATGACACTTACAGAAAGTTTGGAGCACATCATGGCTTCTATCAGTCACCCACAGCTTGGGCTTCACTGCAACATCATGCACAGAATGATGAGGAAAAGGTGTAAAGTGTCTCAAACTCTGTCCCAGCTGCAGGTTCTGCACATGTGGTCAGTTATTGTAGTTCAGCTTCATGCAGCTCGGTGAATCTGCAATGCTTTGATCTCACAGTAACAACTCTGTCCCTTAAGTACTTACATTTCAGCCCATAGTGCTGGCAGGGCATGGAGTAAATGAGTGGACTTGGGGCTGAGATGCTGAGAAATTCCAAAGAATTCTACTTGGGTTTGTTTTGGTTTTCTTCCAGGTGACCTTAAACAATGTGGAAGTCTGCAGTGAAAACATCATGACTCTAAAGAAGACTTTGGAGGTGTGGTCTGTATTCTTTCCTGTTTTTTCCTAAATCAGATTTGTAATATCCTCCCTTGGCAGGCGTCAGGTAAACCATCTGGACTTTGATATGCCCAGATTCCTGAGGTCTTTTCCCCCCAGCCTTAGGAAAGCAATTTTGAGCTGGCAGAGCAATTTCCTGCTGATGGTAGATGGAAATACCAGTTCTCTCAGCCTGACCAACTTGGTGCAGGAATAAAATGCACGTCATGGAATGGACGTGGTTCTCTGGTGCTGGGCTAGACAGCCCCTGGCTTCCTCTCTGTCTCCCCAGCTGCAGCCAGCCACCTCTGCCTTTGCAGGGGCAAGAGTTTGGCACCTGTCCCAGCCCACAGGCTGCTGGGCAGCCAGAGCTCGGCAACATGAAGAGATAGAGGCTGCCCAGGTTATTAATTTGCAGCTTGCTCATGGCTCTCTTCCCTGCAGAGTGATTGCAGCAAACTGCTTAGCCAAGGCTTCGGGGGTGAGCAAGCACAGGCCAAGATTGAGAGCTGCCTCTCAGACATGGCTGCTGTCTCCAACAAATTCCGTGACCTGCTGCAGGTGAGTGTCTCGATGAGTTACTGCTGGCCTCCAACATTGACTGCTGGTGTCTTTAGGGAGAACTCAGGCAGGAGTCAGTTCATCCCAGAGCCTGGGCCATGTCTGGCTCCTGGAGTGCTGGGTAGGGGTGCAGTCGGCTCTGAGGCATGGAGACAACCCCAGCCCATTTGCACAGCTGCACCAGCTGGCAGCTGCATAAAAAGCACTGGAAGCAGCTGCAGAGCCAGAAGGAATGTTGCTCCATTTGTCTTCACTCAGCACAGCGTGGCAGTTGGTTCAGCATTTTCAGAAGAAATATTAATAGCATTTCCATCTTCTCCATTCTCCCTCGTGGCACAGCACATTGTCAAGTTGTCCACAGCCTCACTAGGTAACACTGAAGACAGGCAGTTGAGAGCAAAGAGCTGTTCTTTGCTCAGGTTTCTCCTCCTTTCCCAAATGTCAAATACTCCTTGGCATGGAACAGAAGATCCTCTGGCTAAATCGAGTCTCCTGTGGCATCCTGGGGCCTGTTGTCCTAAAATTTCACAGTGGTGTCTGGCAGGGAAAGATGCAGGAAGACCTAATAACTCCTGTGGAAAGAAATCAAGCAAAAAGAGTATTTTGAGCCAGGTTTGCCTTTGTACTTCACAGAGAGGCCAAGCTATTTTTCATTTGGCTTTGCAGTTCAGAGCAGCCAGATGTCTTCAGAGCAGCATTGCCAGAAAACTCTCTTGAGAATTGTGGTCAGTATCAAAACCAAAGAACTCATCAGTAAGGAGTAAAATTCCCCAGTCTGGCTCCAATGTGGTGTTAAAACTGGTTGCAAAGCAATCGAGAGGCTGAGCAGCAACTTTCTGCACTGCCCGAGTCACACACACATTGAATTTGCCTTGGAAAAGGACAGTTGCCAGCAGGGCGTGCTCAGAAATGACAATTTTAGTTTAAAAAATCCATCAAATGCCAGGCAGTATCAGTACCTGCATAGTTTCCACTTTAGTACAGTGGTAAGTGTCCCCACCTGGTGTGTGGGAGACCCGGGTTCGATTCCCGCCAGGGAGACAGTGTTAAGAGTTGGACTCAATGATCCTTGTGGGTCCCTTCCAACTCAGAATATTCTGTGATTCTGTGAGTTTCATGCTAGGTGAGCTTTTGTGACACCTTGCTGAGCCAAAGGGGGTGGCTGACAGGAGAGGGCTTTGAGAGCTCTCGAGCATCACAATGGACAGAACAGGCTGTACTGACAGCCTGCTGCTGCTCGGGGGAGATGGTGAGTGCTGGGGTTATGATTAATTCAGGGAACTAACCGTGGTTAGTTCACAGCTTTTATCCTCCTTTCAGCTGCTCCTACTAAGCTGCACTGGAAGTGGGAGGCATCAGTTGAGTCCAATCACAGTGTCCTGGCTGGTGCTGAGTGGAAAAGCTGGAGTTTTGTGTTCATTCCTGTGTGCCTTGCTCCTGCCAGGAAACCTCTATAGCTGTGTGGGATGGGCTGGGGGAAGCACAAGCCCTTCAGACCAGGCTGCAAGTCAGCAGAACAGCATCCTCTAGTCCAACATTCTTCTTGTGGTGTCCTCAGAGCCCTCCAGGACTTACTGTCCTCTCTTCTTGCTGTCTCCCTCAGGAAGGTCTAAACGAGCTGAACAGCACAGCCATCAAACCCCAGGTGAAGCCCTGGATCAACCTATTCCTTTCTGTCTCCCACAACATTGAGGAGGTAAGTGTTCTCTACTTCCAGCTGACCTGGGCACTCCCCATCCTGTGCTCAGGATCACAGTCAAAACAACACTGTTCCATTCCCCTCGGTTACCTGCTGTTCCCTTAGCACTGAGCAACAGTAAAATACCCAGATCTTGCTCTGCTGCTGAGAGTGGAAAGGGCCACGTGGTTGGCTAGAGAGGAGCTTGAGGAAACAGGAGTGTAGTGCTGCCCCAGGAAGGGCCTCCCTTCCTGTCCGCTGGGCTGTTGGCTGCGGTTCACTTTGGGCCACATAAACAACCCTTTCTGCATTTCACTGTCAGGAGGAGTTCAGCGACTACGAGGCCAACGACCCCTGGGTGCAGCAGTTCATTGTCAATCTGGAACAGCAGATGACAGAGTTCAAGGTGAGTCAGGGAGGGACAGAAGGAAATTCCAACCTGCCCGGTTTTAGCCAGACCTCCACATGGCACCTCCCAGCTCTTTCTCTGCTCAGGGGAATGGCAGGCAGAGATGTCCTCCAGTGCCTTGGAGGGGTCACAGGGATCCAGTCACCCCCTTATGCATTTCCCAAAGCCTGCCTGCAGACTCCACGTACTGGAATCGCTTCTGTGGCACTCTCTACTTGCTGAGCCTGCAAGTCATGGGTCTTTATTTGGAAGCTCTCCTAGGCTTGAGTTTTGGTTATCCATGTTCAGTTTTTCCAGACAAAAATGACACAGGTTTCTGCTTCCAGGCTGGACTGTCTCCAGTGATTTATGATACCCTCACTGGTCTTATGACCAGTCTCATAGCCATTGAACTGGAGAAAGTGCTGCTCAAATCCACCTTCAGCAGGGTAAGCAAAACATTCCTTTACCCTATAGTCTGTCTTGACTGCAAACCCTCAGTAAAAGAATGGACAGGGTAGAGGTGTATGTTACCCTCACAAAAGCTTTGCAACGACCAGTGGTCAGCTCAGGGACACCTTCAGGGGAGAAAGTGTGCTTTGTGATGGGGCTGAGAAGAGCTGGCACCAATAAGGGGGCTGGGTTTCACAGTGGGTCTAAACATAGGCCACTTTAAGCTGCAATATATGGTCTATCAGGGACCCCTGTGCTCAGAGACCTCTCCCTGCATGCCTGTGACTTTTGTCTTTGACACAACCACTGGGCCTGCTTGGAGTTAACAGAGCTCCCTCTGTGCCCGCAGCTCGGTGGTCTGCAGTTCGACAAGGAGCTGAGATCTCTCATAGCCTATCTGACCACAGTCACCACCTGGACCATCCGTGACAAGTTTGCCCGTCTTTCCCAGATGGCCACCATCCTCAACCTGGAAAGGGTGAGCTGCATTTGGTCTGCTTTTACTGGGGCTTGTGAGAGCCCCAGCTGGACTCCCCATGGCTTTACAGAGCTTACCTGGAGGGTGTCACACCTAGAGTGTGAAGAAGCTGGAGAAGTTGCCCCATGCCTGACAGGAGTTAGCAACAGGAAATCCCGTGACTGTAGCTGGAGTGTGAACTCACCTGTGAGGGCAGTCTGTGCTGAGTTGCTGAGTCATGTCCTACAGCTTCCTTCTTTTTCCAGGTGACAGAGATCCTGGATTACTGGGGCCCGAACTCGGGGCCACTCACCTGGCGCCTGACTCCCGCTGAGGTCCGGCAGGTGCTGGCTCTCCGAATCGACTTCCGCAGCGAGGATATCAAGCGGCTGCGCCTGTAGTGGGTCAGTGCTCGTGTCAGGACCGTGCTGGAGCTGATGGCAGGAGGGCTGCAGCCCTGGAGCCCCCTCAGGCACTGCCCTGGCTGGCTGTTTGATGGTGAGGGGATGAGGTGATGTCTGCCCTTCCACTTGCATTCCTTGGAGGAAAGGGCAAGAAGAGCCATCCATTTGTGGGAGCAGAAACAAGGCAGCAGAGCAATCTCTTACAGCGTCACGCTGCTCTCAAGCGTTTCTCAGAACACAGGCTAGTGTCAGCTCCCTCCTCACTGTGCTCTGCTGCCCTGCAGGAGGCCACAGGGCATGACATTTGGGGGCTCATGTGGCTCAAATATGGGTCTGCAGAGCTCTGCCTGTGCAGCTGGTCAGAGTTTAAGGGTCAGCTACTGGAGTTACAAATCCTGAGCCCTAGCTCTCTCCTGGTGGTGATGGGAACTGTTCTGCTGAAGGAAAAAGGAGTGATTGCCATGGGAGAATCCTTGGGAAAATCACTAGGCAGCTTCTGTGGGAAGCAGGGCTATGTCCCTGCTGGCTTGCTGTGCCCTGTACAACTACTGTGTAAATAAACCTCGCCTGGCTGAGCTGCAGTCCCAGGTGCTGTGTGTCTGTGGGCCCAAAGGGAGCTGCAGCAATGCAGGACAAGAGCTCTGCTCCATTCCTCCTCTTCTACCTGTGCCAGGGGATCCAGAGGATCTCCCTGTCCTGCCTGCTTGCCTCCTAGAGCAGCACTCCTGTGCTGTCCCTATCAGCCAGGGCCATGGAGGGCAGCTCTCAGTGCCTGCATGTGGTTCTGCCATTCCCACCTCTGGAAAAGATTTGCCCACACATTGTTGGACTCTTGCCATCCTGTGGGGAGGAGCAGCCCTGATAGAGACAGAGGGGCACAAACACCTGCTGGGAACAAGTTTTTTTATTCAGACAGAATGCAGGGACTAGTGATTTGCTTCCACTATTCACTTCTTCACTGCTGAAATAGTCCCTCAGGACAGGACAGGGTCTTGATTCCACATCCAGGTGCATTCTTGGTGCAGGAGCACTGCACGTTCAACAGGTAGCCTGGGTCCCTGCTGCTGCAAGAGCAGGAAGGTTCCTGCTAGAGGCAGCATCACAAATGCTAGTCTTTTCCCTTTGGAGAACCATAAAAACTGGAGTGAAACCCCAAAATGAGGCTGGAGACCCTAATGAACTGTCATTCCAGCAAGGCCACTCTTCAGGAAGAGTTTTGCCCACTCAGCTTGTCACAGCTTCTCCAGCCTCTGTGGCTTTTGGGACAAGTAGCAGCACAAAAAGGCCATATCAAGACCTAAGGCACTTGCTGGAGCTTGCTGAAGGAGCTGCCCCTAAAGCAGCAAGGATTTCCTGTGTATCTGCCAGGAACTGGCCAGGGCTGAAAGCCTTCACACAGCCCTGTCTTCTCCAAGGTGAGCACAATCCTTCGCATCACATCCCACAACCTCCACAGAGAAACCTCCTGTGTCCACCTCGATGCTGTGGATGCTGAAGTTGCCCAGTCCCTAGAAAAAGAGTCACAGGTTGGTACAGGAGCCAGCAAGGGACCAGTTCTCACCTACAAGCTGCCAGGAGGGCAGGGGGACAACAAGCAATTGCGTGCCACAGGCAGTGGGGCAAGATGCTCCTTGTGCTCTGTGTAGAGCTGCTGCAAACTGCCTGCAACAGTGAAGCTCCTGGGAGCTCACATCTCACCTCAGTGCTTGTGAGGATCTGGTGCAAAGCCTCTTTCTGCCGCGGGGCTTTGGTTAAGACGTAAAGGAAGCCGCCACCGCCAGCCCCAGCCAAGCACTGCCCGTAGATGTGGGGCCTGAGAGCATCCATCATGTGCCCCACAGCCAGAGGCTCACACCCAGGGGCCATGCACTTCTTCTGCTGCCAGTAGCAGTCCAGACACTTCCCAATGAGCGGCAGGTCACCTGCAGGAGAGGGGATATTGCAAATTACTTGTCTCTGTTTCTTGCCCCAAGGGCAGAAACCTGTCTGCCATTCCTCAGCACAAGCTAAATTCCACTTTCTCCTCTGCCCAGTTCCTCCCAGCACTGCCTGTCAAGCAGGCAACCCCAGCCCTGTCACGTTGCTGTTTATTTTTAATCCTCCACAGGGGAGGATTTACTTGCTTTAATGCTGTGGTTTCGTCTCTGCAGCATCCCAGCAGCCAGGTGAACCCGCTGCACAGGCCAGGCGTGGCCCCCAACCCCATCACCAATAGCTCACAGGAAATCAACCAGACTCAGCAGGTTTAACCCACTCTTCTTCAAAATCTCTGTTCAAGCCTGAATTATGAGGCATTGCCTGGTGAGGGCGAGTCTGTGGGAGCATTCAAGACTTTTGCAGGTGCAAGAGCCTTCACCCCTCAGCTTCTGCCCCCTCCAGGACTGCACAGGCTCTCCCCCTAGGGAGGTTTATGTTTCTTCAGCTGTTAGAAGGGCTGACTTAGCACAGGGAAGGATATTCACACCTTGCCTCAATGCTTGGGCACACTCCTCGGCGTTGCTCACCAGTGCATCAGTGTTTTGCACGATGGAGGGCAGCCTGGCATACCAGTTCCTCACCACATCCTGTAAGAGGTCAGAGTGTCCCTGTCACACTCTCCTCCTGGCTTTGGCAGCACCTGGGGAGGTAGTACTGCACCCACAGCCTTGGCTACCAGTTCCCTTTGGGCTGTCAAAGCTCTGCACCAGTAAAGGAGACAGGCACTAAAGGTCATGGGGGTAGCAGAGGCCAGAGCCTGTGACACCCATGGGGCACCCAGGCATTACCTGGAGCAAGTTGCGAGCCAGGCGAGTCTTCCCCGTGTACACCAGCAGCAAGTGATCGTTGAGGGTCTGGATAAAACCGTCAGGCACCAGGATCTGCTCCACCTCCACTCTGAGTGGCAGCTGGGCCTTTGACCTCCCGATTTTGATGCCAGGGATGAGCCCACCAACCTGGTCCTGCCAACCACCACCTGCAGGGCAGAGAGCCCTCAGCCACTGCCAGGACCCCCACCCCTGGGGCCAGTTACTCCTCCAGGCCACTACCTGTAGTGAGCCTCTGCTCCAGGTGCAGCACAGCATGAATGAGGGACTCGGTGCTCGCAGCCTTCCCAGCCGCCCGGTACAGCGATGCCATCACTGCTCCTGCCAGGATGCTGCTGGTGCCTGCAGGGAGCACAGGCAGGGCCAGGGCAGTGAGGCACCATATGTGCCCTGAGGGCTGGGGAGCAGAGAGGGGGGTGCCCTATCCCACTGCTGGCAGCAGGAGGGACTGGACTGCCCAGGCCTGTCCCTGCACTTACCAAGGCCAGACCCATGGGGCAGCTTGGACCAGGTGTGCACCTCAAAGCCACCCCCAAAGCTCTCCATCAGCTGGGCCCGCAAGGGTTTCTGCGAGGGGAATTGCACGATCTGGGTGCAGATGAAGGCAGCTTTGAGCAAGGCTCCTAAAAACGAGAAGTAAAGCTGATGCCTCCTGTGCTACCTGCTCACTCATCCCATTGTCCCCACTTGGCACCAAGAGGACATCACAGGTACAGAGCTGGGCTGTGCAGCTGGTAAGGCCTCACCTGGTGCATGTGGCTGGCAGTAATCCTGTAAGTGCTCCAGCTCCTGGCACACCAGCTCTGTCACCGCCTCGCTCTGTGGTGTCCCGCTGAGGCTGACGAGGCGCAGCTCTGGTTCAGCGATGCGCCTCACCCGGGCACCGATGGGCCGGCACCCATCCACCAGCACTGCCACATCCACCACAGCCCCTCCATGCTCGTAGGTGATGGGGGGGGTGTCACTCCAGCCACCTGTCGAGGCTCAGCATCAGCCCTCTGGGGCACCCTGACTCCTTTTTCCCCAGAAACACAGGGGTGAGACATAGGGGGATGCACTCACCAGAGAGGTCCAGGCGGGCTGGACATGCCACCTGCACCCAGTGGCCCAAGGGTGGCAGCTCTGCCTGCCCCACGGTGACAAACTGGCACGAGGACATCACTGCCTGCCGGACTAGGATCTGCTCAGCCCCCTCGTAATGCCGAGCTGCTCTGACCAGCAGAGCTGGCCTGGGATGAGAAGGGATGCTGAGTCCTCTGCAACGTCTCCATGACTGCACTGCTGCCTGGGACGGGGCAGCTGCACTCACCCCCAGCCTCACCGGCTCATCCATTTCTGCCGCTCAGCAGCCAGCTCCCGGACTCCACTGACAATGTCCCCTCTCTCCAGACATGCAAAAGCTGAGGCCCACTCCCTGTTGGCAGCAGGGCCACTACGCAGGCCCCCTTCCCCTCGTGCCATGCAGCCCAGGACCTCGGCAATGCAGGCGAGTGCTCGTGCTGCAATGCCAGCATCGCTGGCCATAGAGGCAACTAGAAAATAGAATAAAAGGAGGCCTCAAAGCCACAGTCAGGCTGCAGGTCACCCTAAACCAACCCATTTCTGCCATAAACTGGCTCCAGGGGAGCAGGACTCAGATGGCTTGCGTCCACCCAGGCTTGCTGGATGCCCTGCAGGTGGACCCCCATGGGTTTGTGCAGTAGATGGTATCATTGAAGGGGGTGGGGAGCACCAGTCTCAATAGCCAGAGATGCAGCTCATTCAAGTCCACCTCACCCTCGTCCAATGTGCCCAGCATGGCTTCCTGGTAGCCCTCATGCACAGCACTCCGGGCGAGGGGCAGGAGGCTGCTGTCCTGGCGGCCCAGCAGCACCCGCCGCACCTTGCGCTGGCCCTGCAGGAAGAAGAGGGCCTGGCGGGTGCCCAGCTCGGCTGCCGTGTCCAGGCAGGGCAGCAGCTCCTGCCAGGACATGCGCCAGGCTGTCCTCCAGCGTGCCAGCTGCTGGCTGCCCGCTGTTGCTGGGGTCAGCAGCCACAGCACATCCTCCAGCCCCAGCGCCTCACAGGCGTGGAGCACTGGGAAGAGCCGGGCACTGAGCAGGCAGCGGCTCCTCCGTGGTGTCTCAGCATCCCAAAGGTCCCCTTCCCTGATGGAGGAAGAGCCCATCAGCACTGCCCCATGGCTCAAGAAAACCTTCCAAGAGGGGAGCAGGAATGCAGGATGGGTTGGGGTGGCCAGGACACCTCCCACTGCAGGCATCCCCTTGGGAGCTGGGTCTCCTGTCCCATCCTGGCATGTGGCACCCACCGTATGCCCGTCCGCTGGAAGAACTCGGCCCAGGGCACATTCAGGTAGGTGGCCTCTTCCACAGGGCTCTGAAGGGGCACAGAAGGGCCAGTTACACCCTGGCTTCAGGGGGAGCCTCAGGCCACCTCACCATCCCCGCACCTGCCAGTCATCGAGGCGGCCAGTGAGAGTGAACACACGGCAAGACAGGTCACGCAGCTGGACATGGTGGCCCTGCAGGACAATGTCACGCAGGGGACAGCCCCGCAGGGCTGGTGAGGAGCCCACATCAAGGCCCGAGAGGAGGCAGCCAGGACCAATCTCCAGGGGACCCTGAGGAAGAGGCAGCAGAGCCCGGAGTGGCATGGCTAGCCCCCAAACCAGAGCCAAATCCTGACTTTGGAAGGGGACAACCACCCTGGGAGACAAGGCGGCACAAGGCAAGAGGCAGAAGGGCATAATTTGCTTTGTCACAGGGCTGCGGGGACACAGACTACAGATATTGAGGTCAGGTGACAGCCTTCAGGGCTCACAATCATAACAGAGCCCTCAAGGAAAGGGTCTGCTCTGGTTCCCAGAGCAGGACAGCCCAGAGGTGACAGCCTCCTCCCCCTGTTTGTGGAGGTTAAAAGCCCCCAGGGTCCCCAGCACCAGAGAAAAGGAAGAGGAAGAGCACCCCAAATCTCATAGCTGTGGGTCCTCCATCCTAGCCAGCACCACATCACCCTGCTGCCCATTCAGTGCACTGGGAGTTGGGGGTCACTCCCACCCTAGTCACGTACCTGGAGGTGACAGTGCTGGATGACACTGCCAGCTGCCAGCTGCACGGCTCCTTCCAGCAGGCAGTTGGTGACTGAAGAGCCATCCTCCAGGAGACAGGGCTCCTGCCAAGGGCACAGAGGCACATGGGATCAGGGTCCGGGCACACAGCCTGGAGCAACCTCCAAAGAAACATAAGCAAGGCTGGGAATGGAAGCACATACGTCCACGTGGGAATGGGCTGTCTTGCAGAAGTGGAGGTGGCTGGCAGAGCCAGGCAGGAGAGTCAGGCTGCGGATATGGTCACTCGCAGAGGTGGTCATGTAGTCATAGGATGCGTCAGGGATGCAGGCTGTGGGAGCAGAAGAAATTTCAGCACCTTGACAAGAAATGTGGATGTACCTGGCAAACACGTGAGCCCAGGGCAGGTTGAACATCCCCAGCTGAAGGGGTGGGAAGAGAAGACCTGAGGACCTGCAGTTGTGGGGAGACACAGACAGCTGCCAGGCCCTGACCACCCCTTCTTTCCCAACACAGGGGAAGAGGGCCCAGGGATGAGTCATATTACACACACACTGCAGCACAGAATCACAGAATGTCTGGGGTGGGAAGGGACCTTAAAGATCATTGACCATGGACAGGGAAATCTTCCACTAGAAGGAGAAGGAGCCACTCACCCATGCTAAGAGGGAAGCAACGGAGAGCTGTCCACAGCACAGAGCGAGCACTTCTCACGCTGGCGTCACCACCACCCTTCACAAAATCCTCCTCCGTCATCCCCCCTGCCATGCATAGCACGATGTCGAAAAAGAGGGAGAGCTGGGGAGAAAAGAGGACTTGTTGGGTTCAGTCACCCTGACCCCTACCCTGCTGCTGAGTGCTGCTCACTCCCACCACCTCTTCCACCCCATTTTGGTGGTGTGGGAGCAAACGAACCCTACAGAGACGCCCAGGAGTGGCACTCATGTGGCAAGGCTCCCATTCCCCATGGATGGACTGTCACCTGGATGGGAGGTGCCCCTGAGTCCAGCCCCATATAGGTGCAGGCGTCCAGAGGAGGGACGACGTGGGTGGCCAGAAGCTGCTCAGCAGCGTCTGAGGAGAAGAAAACAATCCCGCAGACCTGCCAGGACACAGAAGAGATGAGGCTGCAGCTGTGGTGATGCAAGGGACAGCGCTGGCAGTGTCACCAACCCCTGGGTTGTGCCGTACCAGCGGGACGGTGCCATCAGGCCCTGCACACTGCTGGATCTGGGCCTCCGTGCCTTTGTAGACGATGTCACGCACCAGCCCCTGCGAGTGAGACCACCCCAATGAGCTCTTCAGGGAGCCCCAAGTCAAGCAGTCACAGCAGTGCTGGGGTCTCAGCACCCGAGGGATCGAAGGTGCGGGGACCTCCTAAGGGATGTCCCCTGAAGGGTGGGCAGCCCACCTGCTCATCAGTGAGGTAGACCCCGTGGTTTCTGGCATACGCTGGGCTCCCGGGCACCGCGATCACTCTGACACCCTGGAAATCGTCCCAGCTGATGCCTGGGGAGAGGGACAGAGACCAGCGCCCACTGGGGCAGTGCACGTACTGGGCAATAATGCCTGAAAACCGGACCCACAGCATAAGAGGTGGCAGCAGCATCCAGCCTTGGCCACTTTTACTGCAGCCACAACAGCTGCTCCCAACCGCACACAGGACAGGAATGCCGGAGCATCCACACCCTCAGCACCCTGTCCCAGCCAAGGCAGCTGCTGGAAGGAAGGCTGGTCTTCACGCACCTGGTGCCGAGGGCACGGTGAGGAGCATGTCGGTGCTGCAGACCCAGACGCCGGGTGGGGAGCCCACACAGAGCTGCCGAGAGAAGGGCCACGTGCCCAGGGATGGCAGGGAAGGAGCTCGGCCCTCGCGGGGCACCCAGCACCCCTCCCGCCCTGCTGGGAGCCGAGCCCACCCCCAGGGCCCCACAGACCCGCTGTGTCATGGTCCCCAGCAGGTTGTCCAGGTTGCAGACCACGGCCTCGGCCGGGGCGCCGGGCTCCTCGGCGGGCAGGCAGGTGAAGGCACGGCCGCAGTCATCGAAGGAGAAGTCGCGGCCCTGGTGGCACAGAGAACGTGGCGGGTGACCGGGAGCGGGTGCAAGGAGCGCTCCCAGGCTGGGCCGCCGGTCGGGTCTCACCATGTGCAGGATGAGGATGCGGGCGTCCCTCAGGACATCAGCGGTCACCACCTGGGAGGGACAGCAGCGCACAGTCAGCAGGGCCGGGACACGCACCCCGTCACCTCCAGAGCCTCGCCGCGCCCATCAGAGGCTGCCACCCCTCACCGTGTACCCGGCCCGGGCGCTGAGGTGCTCGGCCGCCACCAGCAAGGCGTTCAGGGTGGCACCGCCGCTGCCCAGCCGGTCCCAGGGATCCTCCACGGCC
>WEKX01019375.1:0-39185 GCA_013390025.1 Pitta sordida
ATTTGTTTATTTGTTTGTTTATTTTTACTTAACAGGAATAAGAACTATTGTACCTGCTAGGAATATCATAACGAATAGGCATCTCTTGAAAGAGTAGAACTGTAAATCATTAGGGACATGTGCAATCCAGGCCTCTTCTCTCTCAAGGCTTCATTGGAACAACATGTAGAAAGAAACAGCCAATTTTTTAAAAGCAAAAGGAAAAAAAATGTATATATTGTTTGATTTTTTTTCTGTGGCAGCATCTTTACATGCATGTGACCAGATTATTAATCAAAAACTGGCATTACATATCTATAAAACTGTTTTTTCAGAGATACATCTCTTTGTCATGCACACAAAGAGATGTGCATTTTACATGTTGGAAAAATGCCCTCGGCATAGCAAATAACTTTTATATAAACTGTGAGAAGGCAGAATTCCATATCCACTGCTAATGATGTTTAGTATCTAACAGAAAGCCTAAGAAGGAACTTTAACGTGTACTGTTAATACTATGCATTTTAGATAGATATTGAGCACCCAGCTCCGGTGTGATGAATGTACACATAAACTTCAAAATTAGTCTTAAAAGCACATAAACCACTTCAGTTGTTAAGATTTTCTAAAACCTGCGTGTGTGGGTAATATCACTAAAAGCAGGTATGTTGGATAAAAATGAATAATGTTCCTTTTCCAGTATAAACCCAGGAGTTCATCTTCCAGTGTTGTTTATAAATAGAAGAGAGTCAATTTGCTTAGGATCTGCAGGACGTTTGGGTACTCCATTTAGATAATGACAACATTTTTAACACAGCTATCACTCATTAGGTCAAGAGGTTGTGATTAATCAAGAAGTGTTTTGGTTTTGCCTGATAGACATCTAGTTTCTTTAGTTTACAGTTGAATGAAGATGGCTTCAACAGTTTACAGAATAAGCTGCAATGATACATTAGACTGAAATTGAGATGGAAGAGGGAGGTGTGATCTGTTTTAACTGTTCCATTTGCATTACAATTTGCTGTGTGTGAATTCATTTAGGCATTGCTAGAGTAAATTAAAATCTGCTGGGAATGTGTGAATGCATTACACAATGGGAATGCACTGGCAGGTTCCAGCTAGAAGTCTGCTGAATGTTACTAGGTGTTATTGTTGGTGTTTGGACTAAAAAAGGAGAGTCTTTTAATAACAGCTGGCTGGGTAATAGCTGATCACAAGATGAGAAAACTTGAGACAGAATGGTTATGACAAAAAAAGTCTCATTATTGTTTCTCTGGCATTTTTTAAACAAACATGCAGACCAAGACAGTATAGATTTTCTACATAAACTGCAGAATGAGGATTCACACTTTTGGGTGATTAGCAAAAAAGAAATAAACCTGTGAATATGTGGTTGTGGTATAAAATATCTCAAGATACTGTAAAATGTCAAGGTGTAGTGGTTTGACCCTGGCTGGATTGCCAGAGATTCACCAACAGCCACTCTCTCAATTCCCCCTCCCATATAAACAGCGGAGAGAGGAAAAAAAATCCTGAAGGGTTTTGCTACGGCAGAAATTAGGACTATTAGAAATCTTTTACTGTCACAGGTGAAACAAACTCTAAGGTGGGGAAACAAAGAATTTATTTCTAATAAGATCAGAGCTTAAAGTATCATCTTTAAGGCAACCTTAAGGGACAGGAGTAGGGGAAAACCAGGCAGTTGGTGTTTCTCTGCTGCTGCTCAGGGAAGGAGGCCGTTCCCCTGCATTCTACTTTCAGATAAAACCACAAATTCCATGGGGTCTCTCCCACAGGAGAAAGTCTTTCACAACCCTCTCCAGTGTGAGTCCAATCCCAGGGGCAACAGCTCTTTCATACTCTGCTGCCTGTGGGTCACTCCACAGGGTGCAGTCCTTCAGCACTGGCTGTTCCACCGTGGTCCCATCCCAGGCACAGATCCTACAGGCAGAGTTCTGTTCCAGCGTGGACTCTCCTCTTCATGGGCCACATGTCTCTCCCGGGACCCTGCTCCAATGTGGGCTCCAATGGGCTGCAACCTCCCTCCAGCATCCA
This sequence comes from Pitta sordida, assembly GCA_013390025.1. Taxonomy (NCBI): domain Eukaryota; kingdom Metazoa; phylum Chordata; class Aves; order Passeriformes; family Pittidae; genus Pitta; species Pitta sordida. Next base: position 2,035 of record WEKX01019375.1, read on the forward strand.
CCTGCTCCAGCATGGGTTCACCTCTCCATGGGCTACAGATGGATCTTTGCATCCCTGAGAGCTTTCCATGGGCTGCAGGGGGACAGCTGCTTAACCATGGCCTTCACCATGGACTGCAAGGAGACACTTGGAATACCTCCACCCCTTCCTTCGGCCTTGGCCTTGGTGCCTGCATCTGCTGTTACAACTTCTCACTGCTCATTTCTGGCAGCCAGGATTGTCTTCTTCTCTCTAACTTTTTTTTTTTAGCTTCTTAAATATGTTATCACAGAGGTGTCTCTATCTTTCCTGATTGGTCTGACCTTGGCCAGCACAGGTTCAGCCAGGAGCTGGCTGGCACTGGCTCTGCCAGCTATGAGGGATGCTTCCAACAACTTCTTGAAGAAAAGCCTCCCCCATAGCTCCCTCACTACCAGAAACACAGCCACAGAAAAATCCAATACATAAGGTCATGATCTAAGATTATCTATCAGTATTTTCCCATCACTAAACTCTGATCCAGTTTTGTGGGGGTATCATAAAGATCTTTGCTCCAACAAAACCTCTCAAAGAGCCCAAAAGAGTATGAAAAGTATGTAGAATCAGCTTCTCACATTATTAGTGAATATGTCTCACACACAGAACCACCAATCACATATCTACAGTCAACATTTCTTAAAACTTTTGTAATACCTTTGTAAAAATCATATTGCCACAGCTTATATTGCATGGAGGTTTTATTGTTCACCTATGTATAACTAAGAAAATTAACCCATATTAAAGGAAAATTCAATGTAAATAGTCCTAATTCAGTGTAAATTCAGTCATAAATATAATACATGGTATAACATAGTTTTCTGCTTCTGCATAATATACATAAGTTGCTGTATTAATTAGAAAACAAGCATGTGAAATCTCTGAAATGATTTTTCACTCTTAATATATGCACTTTGGAGGATGTAGGCCAATGAAATACTGTTGCTTTCTCGTTCCTTTTCTCCTGATCATATATATGCAAACAATCAAACACATGCAGAGATGCTTATGCACTGATTTTCAGATGATGTGGACAGGTAAAGTATCACAGTATCACAGTATTAGCAAGGTTGGAAGAGACGTAGGAGATCATCGAGTCCAACCTGTAACCCAACACCAACCCATTGTCTAAACCATGGCACTAATTGCCTCATCCAGCCTACTCAAACACCTCCAGGGATGGCGACTCCACCACCTCCCTCTCATTCCAATGAGAGATCACTCTCTCTGTGAAAAACCTCTTCCATACATTCAGTCTAAACCTCCCCTGGCGTAGCTTAAGGCCATGTCCTCTCGTTCTGGTGTCATCAGCCTGAGAGAAGAGATCCTCACCCATCTGGCGGCAACCTCCTCTCAGGTAGTTGTAAACAGCAATGAGGTCACCTCTGAGCCTCCTCTTCTCCAGGCTGAACAATCCCAGTTCCCCTAGCTGCTCCCCATAGGGCTTGTCCTCCAGTCCTTTCACTATCCTTGTCGCCCTTCTCTGGACTCTCTCAAGCATTTCAACATCCTTCTTAAACTGGTGAGCCCAAAACTGGACACAGTAGTCAAGATGTGGTCTGACTAGCGCCAAGTACAGGGGAAGGATAACTTCCCTAGTCCGACAGACCACACTGTTNCATCCAAGGTCTTTTTATCATCAACCAGGTGAGTCACCAGATCATAAAAGGAGATTAGGTTGGTCAGGCAAGACCTGCCTCTCCGAAATCCATGCTGACTAGTTCTAATGTCATGGTCATTTTGCAGTTGCTGCATAATATCACACAAGACTATCCATTCCATGACTTTGCACGGGACTGAGGTCAGGCTGACAAGTCTGTAATTACTCGGATCATCTTTCCTGCCCTTCTTGTGGATGGGTGTCACATTAGTCAATTTCCAGTGTTGTGGTACATCACCAGTAAGCCAGGACTGTTGGTAAATTATGGAGAATGGCTTGGTGAGTTCGTCTGCTAGTTCTTTCATCACCCTCGGATGGATCCCATCTGGTCCAGATGAACAAATAGAAATACCGCCATAGTTTTTATAAAAACAAATCCCATTAATTTCATTCTTCCTTTTTCTCTCTAGATCATAATAATTCTGTGCTAAGTAATGCACACGTGCATTCTTTAATGTTACAACCAAAAAAAATATGAATGATTGCAAAATACACACACTGGAATCTATGTGACCTCCAATACTGTTATTGATTGGAGACATCGGAGAAAATACAGTAATGATATGCTGTTGTGAGTAGCATTACAAATTTCCCTGGTATTAATAGAGACACTAGAAAGTCCAGAAGCTGGATATGAACAGCCTTATGATTATAATATGATTTAACAACTATTTCCACATTTGCCAAAGACTAACATTGATTAAGAAAATGTAGTAGGCTCTGGTAGTTCATACTACCCACAAACCACTCTAGACCAAAAAAGAGGCAGGGAATTCCTGTGCAATGTTCTCCTGCTCACTCTTGCTTGCTCTCTCCCAGGAGACTCACTTGTCCTGCTTTTGGCATGACTCAACTTCTTGTTGAGTCGACCTTTGCCCCTTAAATGAAAGGGTTTCATGCCCTGGAAACTGGCTCTTTTAGTGACTTCCACTCAACTAGAACCTAATTCTCCTGCAGTATCACCAAAGAAACACAGTAAAATACCTGCTAGGATTATTGAAAAAATAATATACTTGGGGAAAAGGATATGTTGGACAGACCTAAAGCTCCTAAGCAGGCTACATCAAAGGGTGCATTAGACGTAGCTGAAGGATTAATGTCCACTTATCTAATTAATGTTTTTATAATTTAGCATGCTATTAAAGTGATTTTAGTGAGAACAGTACTTTCAGATAAAACCACAAATTCTAATCGTTAGGAAGCTGCCTCTCCTGATCCTATTAATAAAAAGCATATCCTAAGTAATCTCTGAAAAGTCAGTGCTTTCAGAATATATGAGGAATGCAAGATACTATTTCCCCCATGATTTTCAAAAGAAACCTCTGGAGACAGAAGAAACAGTCTATCAAGAGCTCCAACGTTTCCTGAAGTAGATGAAATCCTTCAAACAACTCAAGTGAAAGATTTGCACAGAAAAGAACTTCAGTATGAAAAGTGAATAAAAGAAAAATAGGATAAGAAGACAAAACAAACTAGGCAGCTTAATCACACTTGACTTAATTTTTTTCTAATATTTGATAAAATCTGGTGATTGATCCTGTGATGATACCCCTAATAATCTCATCATCTACTATTGCCATCAAGATTTTAGAAAAGGAGTTGGTTCCATGCTCAAGTTAAAACAACACAACAGCAAAATACTGAGGAACAAATATAGGTTCTAAAACAAAATCAGAAAATTTGAAAGTTCCCAAGTTGGCTGTGGAGACAGGCTCTTTATTCACAGTTTCCCCTGATGCTATAGTTCACATTAAACAGCAGTCACCCATCAGGGCTCTCACAGGTTAAGGCAAACTCCTCTTCTGCTTATGGCTGGTAGGAAGGAAGGCTACAAATTCCTCTGTATTGTAAAATGTCTCAGAGTGTGAAATAGGTTCAGAAGTACCAGTAAAGCATTTGAGGAGAGATCCTTAAAAATATTGAAGATTCTTATCCCTCAATGAGCTAGCGAGAATCCAGCTTCAGACCCCAGCCCTTGGCCCCACTGCGCATTGCATCTGGCTTTTGCTCCTGATCTTATCTGACCAGGTTTCTCACAGTCTTTTGCTTCAGACGTGATTTCCCAGCAATATACTCTAAATAAAAATACAGGCTTCTCTTCTTAAAGGGTGTCAGAGCTGAGCTTTTGTCCTTTAGTCAAGAAAAGGCATTGGATTTGTGCCTGCAGCCTGACTCCTATACAGAGTCACCCAGAGGCCCAAAGGAGGCCTGTAGTTGGAGGCACCATTGCAATTAGGTAGCTGGAGGGAGCTGGATGTGAAGGTGGGGTATTTGCACTCTTGCAATGGCCTATATGAATTGCCCTTCAAGGACAACAAGATGTTTCTTGCAGTGACTCAACATTATCTATACAGTCGGGTCTCCTATAACACAGACCCACGGTCTTAATTGGGATCCGCGTAGCCCGACTTCTGCGTTGAATGGCAGCCGCACCACTGCCGCTGCCCATGCCATGACCATCCGTGCCGCTGCTGCCCCCCATGCAGCCCCCGCTGCTGCCCGCACCACCCATGCTGCCACCACTGCTGCCACCATGGCAGGTCGCGCAAGCGCAGATGTGAAATGGGTCTCGTACATCACTAAAAAATCATGCTGCTAAGATCTGAAGCTGCAATATGGGGGGCGCCAAGTGCAAGAGGGCTGACTGTATATCAAAATATAAACATATCTCTTAAGAGAATGTATTAAAATCCCTGCCTTGATAATTTTGGCCTTGAAAGTCATGTCAACAGCTCACAGCTCATTATACCTATTTTCAAAAATATCACAGTTCCTTTTCTTAAAATACGGTTTTGTATCTAGGNACCCACGGTCTTAATTGGGATCCGCGTAGCCCGACTTCTGCGTTGAATGGCAGCCGCACCACTGCCGCTGCCCATGCCATGACCATCCGTGCCGCTGCTGCCCCCCATGCAGCCCCCGCTGCTGCCCGCACCACCCATGCTGCCACCACTGCTGCCACCATGGCAGGTCGCGCAAGCGCAGATGTGAAATGGGTCTCGTACATCACTAAAAAATCATGCTGCTAAGATCTGAAGCTGCAATATGGGGGGCGCCAAGTGCAAGAGGGCTGACTGTATATCAAAATATAAACATATCTCTTAAGAGAATGTATTAAAATCCCTGCCTTGATAATTTTGGCCTTGAAAGTCATGTCAACAGCTCACAGCTCATTATACCTATTTTCAAAAATATCACAGTTCCTTTTCTTAAAATACGGTTTTGTATCTAGGAAGATATCAGAAAGAATCACAGAATGTGATGAGTTGGAAGGGACCCACAAGGATCATCAAGTCCAGCTTCTGGTCCTGCACAGGACCATCCCTAAGAGTCACACTGTGTGCCTGACAGTATCATCCAAATGCTTCTTAAACTCTGGTCAGGCTTGGTGCTGTGATCACTTCCCTGGGGAGCCTGTTCCAGTGCCCATCCGTCCTCTAAGTGAAGAATCTTTTTCAAATAGCCAACATAAACCTCCCTGACACTGCTTCAGGTCATTCCTTCAAGTCTACTGGTCACCACAGAGAAGAGATCAGTGCTTGTCCCTCCTCTTCCCCTCACAGGGAAGTTGTTGACTGCAATGAGGTCTCCCCTCAGTCTCTTCTTCTCCAGGGTGAACAGACCAAGTGACTTCAGCCACTTCTCATACGGTTTCCCCTCAAGGCCCTTCACTATCTTTGTAGACCTTCTTTGAATGCAATACATGGTTTAATATATTTATTATATATATTGTGGCACCCAAAACTGCCCACAATATTCAAGGCCTCTCCAGTGTAGAGCAGAGTGGGACAATCCCTTCCCTCACCGGGCTCGCGATGCTTTGCCTGATGCCTCTCAGGACACAGTTGTCCCTCCTGGCTGCCAGGGCACTGCTAACTCATACTCAACTTGCCACTGACCAGGACTCGCAGGTACCTTTCCATGGCGCTGCTTTCCAGCATTCTTTCCCAATTTGTACATATCTCTGGGGTTGCCCCCTCCCTGATGCAGAATCCAGCAAAACCCTCAAAACCTAGAGCATAGGTCACTAATTCATGCCAGCCCAAACTTCAAGTCCTCAAGAAAGACCCCTCAAGACAGACAGCCATCCCGATGATGACCCAAACTGCCCATGACACAATGGAGCAAGAGCTATGGCTGCAGACCTGTCTACATGGGGGATTGAGCTAAACCCCCCACTTTTTCTGCAGATCTAGATCTTAGGTGAAAGGAAAACCTGAAAGAACTATGTACCAATAACACCATCTCTCTGGCAGTGTACACCACTTCTGGGGAGCAAAGGCCTCGTGTTTGCATAGCCCTTGAGAGACTATGGGTCTGCAATACTCTTACTTCTTTGTGCTTCTCCATTGTCCTTTAGCTGCTCAAATACAGTGCAAAATGTTATTTGGAGAGTTTTAGGACATTTCTTTCCACAACAGGCACTGTACAGCTGAGTTAGAACTCATTGCCTGAACAGCAGAAAAATAAACTGGGCTAAGGTTTCTTCAGTTCAGCAGTAATGGAGTGGGATTTCATTTAATTTAGTTAAATGCTGTTGCTTGACAGAATGAAATTTGATCTCTAAGGTAGAGATTAAAATTACTGGAGCGAGTGAAAATTATTTTGGATTTTTAATTATTCTTCTGGTGAATTATCCTAATTAAATTTGTCAGACAATCATAGGATATACCTCTTGTGTAGAAACTGATAATAACTAGCCATTCATCTCCTGTCTACTAGCTATTATATTCTCTCGATAAAAATCATAAGCACTGGAAAAAACTGTTCAAAATATTGAAGTTGATGTGCAATCACCTAATTGATGTTTTCCTAAGCACTTGTAAAAGGATGGAGTAAGTGGAGAAATAGCTGTAATTTACAGAGCTTTTGCCAGATGATGCTGTTGGCCACACCCAGTGTTGTACATGAACACATTTTGCTGGACGAAAGACCTGGCACAAGACATTGTTTGGGAAAGGGAGGGGAGGGAAGACAAGGCAAGGCAAGGCAAAGAACTTTCTAATGTTTCTTCAGTTTACACTAACAGATAACTGGCCATCTACTGGACAAAGTATTGCTTCACAATTTTAATAACTTGGCTGCATGTAAGAAGATCTTCTCATGCTGCAGCTTTGCTTTGAACTGTTAGGTTTTTCTTTAATTACGGCAATAAAATGAAAGCCCATAATAACTCCTCTCATCAGACCTCAATGACTTAAAATATGTAGCCCCATTTAGAATTCTATTAAACTCAGTGGTTTCTGATGGATATTATCTATGCTTCCATATATGCAAACATAATCCAGTCATCTATATGGAAAATTTTTGAGAGACAGTAAAAGAAATTTTTATTTTATATGTATAAACTGGCATTTCAGACCTCTATTGTCATATTGAAGAAAAGGATTTTTGACCTTATAAACTATTATTTGCAATTTCATACATTGGCTTTAGTTAGTAAATAATTTTCCCATGTGAAAAATTTCATTTTTTTCCTGCAATATAGCAAAATGTCTTGCTACTGATAGAGATACCAAAAACCACGAAACAACACCAAATTAAAAATACTGAGTGTCTTTATTCTATTTAAATTCTTTGATTGAATCATTTTGAAAAACAGATATTTTAAAAGTTCCAGTAACACAAAACCCCCACATTTGAGAACTGCTCTTTTCACCATGCACGATGCTAGGAAGCCTTGCCCATCACTTATGACAGTGCCCTGCTGCTCCCCCTGAGCTTTCAAGCCAGGTTTGTGGCTCCCAGGGAACATGTGCTGTCCCTCTTCCCAGTCGTGGCAGTCTGTCTGCAGAAAGGCGATGAGAGAAGGCATAACATTGCTACTGCCGGAGCAATCTGGGAAGAGCAGTTGCACTTGGAGGGCTTCTCCGTCCTCCTCTCCGAGACCAAAGCAGTGCCTGGAAAGACACAGAATAAGGGAGGTGTAAATGTAGTTCTCCATGCGTGATGTGATAGTTCTCTGTGCATGCTTTCCCAGTGCATCTGTGTCATAGTTTAACATCCGACAGCAGCTAAGCTTCACACAGCTGCTCACTCATGCTCCCATGGCAGGGTAGGGGAGAGAATTTAAAGAGTAAAATTGAGAAAACTTGTAGGGTGAGAGAAAGACAGTTTAATAAGTCGAGCAAAAGCCACACATACAAGCAAAGCAAAACAAGAAATTTGTTCATCACTTTCCATTGACAGACAGTGCTCAGCTACCTGCAGTACAGCAAGACCCTATCCTTGCCTGATTGTTACTTGGGAAGGCAAGTTCCTTGTTTTAATGTTCCCTGCCTTCCTTCTTCTTCCCTCTAGCTTTATATGCTGAGCATGATGCCATATGGTATGGAATATCTGTTTGGTCAGTTGTGGTCAGCTGTTCTGGCTGTGTCCTCTCCCAACTACTTGTGCACACTCAGCCTCCTCCCTGGAGGGGTGATATGAGGAGTAGAAAAGGGCTTAACACTGTGTAAGCTCTGCTCAGCAATAACGAAAATGTCTCTGTATTATCAACACTGTTTTCAGCACAAATCCAAGACACAAGACCATCCTCATGACTATGAAGAAAATTAACCATATCCCAGCCCAAACCAGCACGACCTGCCTTTCACCATAGTAATTCAACCAGATCAGAGAATATGCCTCAAAATGTTTAGCAACAGCTGCAAACTGATTTTAGATGCAGCTGCCCAAGAAGTACAGGTTAGCATGCTCACTGGAGAACTTAAACCCTTATTCACCCATTTATTCACAAAATAATTACTGCAGGAGTGTGGAAGGGAACAGTCTTGAATTTTGGTTTCTGCTCCCCATGATTATGAAGTTTAACCAACTCGTCAGTGTAAAATGTATTTCAGCCATGGCTTGGGGGCTGGGATCTGGGATGTCTCCCTGGTGCCTCAGCTCAGCCCTGCTCACATGGTCCCTGGCTCCTGCTGGGAGCAATGCTGGTGCAGAAGGGGTGTGGAGGGCATCCTATGACCTCTGCCTGATGGTCCCGTGTGGTAGGAGATCTCTCTGGCTAAACAGCATATGGTTCATGAGCTGCAGTTTGCCCTGTAGCTTTGTTGGGGCCAGCTTCTTCAGGTCTCTGCCAAGCCTTCCTATGAAGTAGGAGCCTGTGGGCTCTCAGCCAGTGTGAGTGGCTAGCTGAGGGCAATGATACCCTAATCTGCTGACTTTCTATGTCTTGGGCAGCAAGACACCTTGCAGCTCACACCAGGACAATTCTGAACTCAGGGAGAAAGCAAACTGCAGTCACCTCAGCTGATTTAGATTCAATACAAAGGTACTTACTTGGTTCCCGAAGCCTTATGAACATGCTGAGTGGATGTTGTTATTGAATTTCTGCCCATACACGGTCTGTGTCAGTTCACTTTTTTGTTCCTTAACTCTCTCTTGTTTTCAATTCCTTCTAAGTGACCAGAGATACAGCTCCTGGTGCGGTCAGAGCCTTGTCAGGAAGGACAACAACCTTCACATTCCCAGATACACCCCTCTCTGTACAGCACAACTGCACTGGCTGGTCATGCTGTTAGATCATATTGCAAATTCATGTCTCATTTGACCCTGAGGTCTCGTTCAGCATTGCTGCTTTCTAGGATTCTCCCTCCCTCTGGATGTCTGTGTTTCAGATTACGTTTCCCTGGGTGTACTGGGTTACATTTTCCCATGAATGTCATTGTAATTTTCCAGCTCTATATTTTTAATCACACTACTTTCACATTTATTACCTCTGTGTTCATTGATGCTTCCCGGTCCTTCAGATGTAAAGGAATAAGGACTGTGAAAATAGGATTGTAGTACTATCTGTGATTTCTTTCTTTTCTATTACAATTGTCCAGCATACTTTCTCTCCCTCTGGGTTTTATTGAAACCATTGAGGAAAATCCAGGAAACACTGAGGATGCTCGGTGTGACACAAATTGTTAGATTGTACCTTCCCAGCCTCCATTAGTATCTCTTCAGCACCTCTCATCTTTAGTATCAATTTTTAACAAATTCATCACGTCCACTTGAAAATACTTAAAGAAATTTGAGACCTGAGGAACATCATTTGTCAATACACACTTCAATGAATGTTATGCTGTGTAAACTACTTTATTTTCTTAGACTACTGATTTGGGGATATTTTTTAAAGGAAATCCCTTGTGTGATGAGTCATCTGGTTTCCACACATTCCCAGCTCAGAGGTGATATCCCCTAAGCCCTGAAGCCTGATGCAGCAATCGGTTGCAGAGACAACAACCAGTTGAACCTCACCAGAACTGGACAGAGGTTTTAATGAAGTAAAAGTCTAGATTGTTGTTGGTTTTTTTGGAAATAGTTTTTTTTTGCAGCTAACTTGGCATTACGTTCTCCCGTAGTTTTCATTACAATTTTGATTTAATATTTATACTTCAGTAAAAGTCCATTGTCTAAGTTAAGAAAACTACATTTTGTTTACTCTGACAAGACAATCCTGAAATATTTGTAAGTCTTTGAGCTTTTTCTGGCTGATCAGAAGAGGATCTCGGGCTACATTTCTCTTGTCTTCTAAAGGACCAAAATGCTGTGCTACTGAAAGTCATAAGCATGGTAGAGTTACCCGCAATAAATTCAGAACAGATGCAATATTGTATTCTTAAAATAGAAATATAAGGCAGCTTTACAGAACAAAACAAGAGGGTGGGGAAATCTAAAGTGTATTTAATATGTCATAACAAGTATTAGAAAATTCTACCTGTGTTATACAACTACGTATTACTAAAGGAAGGGACAAGAACTCAACTACATTTTCTGCTGTATATCCTGTGTGTCAGCAGCTCACATTAGCCATTATAATTCTTAATATTTAGTAAGGTTTTGAATTCGCTGGTTGTGAACACTCCCCAGACTAACCGTGTTCACCCAGGGCAAAATTCCCCTGAGATTTCCAGGATTCTTGAGAGAACTAAAATTGCAGAGAAAATAGATTCATCTACTGTATTGATTTCACTGCTTCAAGGTTCTTTCAAATTTTATCCCAACTGTTCACAAAAGTAGTTGAACTGCTCCTTGCTATGTTTTTTAGTCAAATGCATCCATTGAAATTTCAGCATGACAGAAAGTAAGTAAAAAGGAATTATTTGGGAAAAAAAGGCAAACAAAATCATTAATTTCTCAACATCATATTTTGTGAACAAAACATCCATCATAAAAATATTTTTAAAAGTCATCCTCTCATCAGGTGAGTCCCCAAAATCTATTCGTTACCCCTTGCCCATGATATTGCTCAGTCCAGTCCTATTTAAAGGACTAAACCTCGCGCTGATGATGGGATGCTGCCACGTTCTTGCTGCTCTCTCCTAGTTTTGTCAACACCCAGCAGAGAGAAATCATTTCAGTGTTCAGGCTTTCCTCAGTGTTGAAGATGGTCAGGAAGACCAGCAGTGTAATTGGAGCACTAGTGGCAACATTTATCATTGTGTGATCATTTGTAATCTGGTCCAAATCTCACTATGCCAAAACATAAAGGCATCAGAGGCCACTGGTTTTGCTTTTCTGAGTTTCTTGAGTCAAATGCTTTTTGTCCTAAAGAAAACATTAAAACAAAAAGAAAAAAAAAGAAAAAAGAACATATCTCAAAGACCAGATTTTATTCTCATTTGCTCTAAAACTAGGAACATCAATAAAGTGGCACCAGTCTGACTGTGCTTAGAATCAAATTTCTAACCTCGTACTTTCAGATAACTCCCAGAATTGAAATAATGCAGTGGTAACATCAGGTTAAATCCTGTCTTACTCAGTTTTGCCAGAGTATTTTCCATCACCTTCAGTGGGCCCAGGATTCCACCCATAATATTTTGCTTTCTTTGAGGGAAGAATTTGCATTCACCCATACGAAGGAAAGTACACTGACTTGCTGAAAGTATTGCCTGTGCCGAGAGTGGAAGGACCAACAGGAAACAACTAGTTGCATTAATCACCACTGTTGGGTTTTGAAGCAAAATTCCAGATAGTTTTTTTCCTCTGACTTTATTTCTCATCTTTGCAACAGCATGCTTTAAACATAGTCTGTGTGGAGAACAGAGTTAAAATATAAAATATCACAACCACAAATCCCTACACCAAGGGACCAAAGACTTGGGGAGAGAAACTGCTAAACTTTTTTGTCAGTCTAGAAACTATGTCACTGCTAAACCTGCTCATTTCAGTGATTTATTTTGCTAGAAAGGATTTTTGTCTTCCCATTTCAGTTCCTCTGAGGAGGCAAAAATCTTCCAAGTGTAGAGTCTGCGGCAGTGGTGAATCAACTATTGTAATACGCTGCCTCTTAAAATACTTCAGGGTAGTCAGGCATGAGGAAGGCTCCGATTTTGTGTGAACTGATCAAATACAGATGTTGCCAAAGAGTTGACCTTATTGACCGTGACTTAACTAGAGATTGAATGGCAGACAGACGGTCAGTAGTAGGGTGAAATCATGTTTTGGCGGTAGGGTGTAAATGTATATACAGTTTACAGGATGTGAATGACACCGAGCAAACATCTGTTCTATTGATAAAAATTTGTTTTACTTTCAAAAATTTTTATCCCAGAGAAACATTACATATATATATGTGTACTATATATTTATATATACACTATATATATCTACACACTAAATATTTATATATATTTATAAATAAATAATACATACTGACCAATACTGCTAGGTGCTTTGTGTGCATGCTATTGTCCTGGAAAACTTGAAATAGAAAAATATTTAAAATGGTACTAACTTTTCTTTCTTCCTGCAATATCAGGTGTCATATAAAACTCATCAGCTGAGCTGAGTATTAGTCTTGATCAATGGCAGGAAACCAGGGGATCAAATGTTAATAAATCAGAAACAGATACCTCCACTTGAGCAGAGATATATCACCAACCTGAAAAATAGGCCAAATTATTTGACAACTTTTATATTCATATACCTAGAGTAAAAAAAGCTTTTTATAAGTTTCCATGAAAGCTGAAACAAGCAACAAACATGGAGAAAAAGTAATTTAATGAAATAATGAACGTAGAACATGAAGTCAAAGACTCTCAAAAACGTCTTTGTTTTCTTTTGGATTGATATAATAAAAGAAGATTAAATGAAAAGGCTTTTGCTAATACAGCACCAACATATTTCTATGACAAATTAGCTCTGTCCTATATTTGCTCCTCGGATGAAGGAAATGAAGTAAAAGAGTAGACTTGTTTTAATGTGTACCTTTTCTCAAGAGCTATATAGCAACATCACAATTCTGACAAAAAGTTTACATTATGTCTGAAATGCTCAGAGGGACGCAGTGCTCCTGATAGCTTGGAATCTTGTAAAGGAACAGTGATCAGCTTTAACTTTAAAGTTTTTAAGATGTGATACTTTGTTATCATTATCACTGGCTTAAAGTTCCTTACATTCATTTCAGACAAGTGCACTTGGAGTGTGGTCTTCTCTTTAAATTGAAGCTATTTGCTCCTGTGCATAGTCTGCTAAATTTAATTAGAAAATCCTGGTAGACCAGCAGGACAAAATTTCCCTTCCTTCCTATTTTCCCATTGCACAATATATCACCTAGAGTAATTAAGACCAGTGAGGGATCGTCTTCACTGGATTAACCTTAACTAAATTGTATGCATTCAACATGTGCTCTTTTGATTAACTTGAGCCTGGACTGCTGCCTGTGGTACACCCACCTTGTAATTCTACACACTTAATTAATTTCAGATGAACAGCAAAAAGGATAAGTTGAATTCTTCAATTAATAAACTGATACTGGTTAATGTATTTTGGCTTAAATTTTCATTTTTTTTCTGTGCAGGGATAGAAAAAAATGAAAATACGAGAGAGGTGGAAGTGAGCAAGCTTTGCCAACAAGCTTGTAACGACTTTTCAGGGCCTGATCCTGCAGCAGTCTAAGCAGATAATTTTCCCCCTGACAAGGAGAGGAATTTTGGCAAAAGAATCGGTCTTTACATTTAAAATATAAAATGCAATAGGCAGGAACAGGACCTTTTTTTCTTTCAAAATGATAAATAAGCATTATTTAAAGCCTCCTCACCTTAACTCAGTTTTCCATATGGTTTCACTCATGCGTGGGTTTTCCTTCTTATTAAAAAAAAATATTATAATGTCACTGGCTATGGGCCCAATCCTCCAGGCCTTAGTCCCATAGGCTAAGGATATTTTTCTCCTTTCTACTGTCATGGGGAGCTGCCTAAGAGCCCCGTTTTAGATGCATTTGTCCAGATAAGTAACTTCACTTTTGAATCTAGCCCTAGTGAATTTGATAGTATTTATCAGAGGAATTAAATTACTTGTGTAGAAAAATATTTGCAGGAATAGGTCCTAAAAATGTGACTGGAAACACAAAGAAACATTCGAAGACAGACACAAGGAAAAGATTGCTCCCTAGCTCATTTTGAATGAAATTAATTCGGTTGCTAATAATTAAGCAGGGTCCTTAGTCTTCTCTGAGCAAATTGCAGTGAATACTACATTTCTCACTTTTAACATGTAGCTCTGATAAGTTTCTTTCCAGCATTCATTGATGTGTGGTTTCAGTAAAATTGATAGGATTAATATGAAATCTGCATTTAAGTATTTTGCTAAAATGGATATTGGTTGATCAGCATCTTATACAATTGAGTATTGAGTGAGAGCCAAATCAAGTTTTCAGAAAACAAGATATGTATATTCAGTCAGATGTATTTTTAAAATTAATTATGTCTTTGCAATATCATTCACTGTTTTTCCTTTCCAGAAATAGATATTCTAATTAAAGCAGCTAGAAATAAACATCAGACACACAATTATATTGAAGGTATTTCTGAGTTAGATATCAATAATCTGTTTGTGCATTATTCATATTGACTGCCGGTACTTGGTTTTTCTGCTAATAATATAATAACAAATACCTGTAAGTAATATGATGGTCTAGTAAAATTCTTTTTTTCCTACTTACCGTTTGATTACTTCATCAAATCATCCAGTGGTATTTTGTTATACATGTGTTCATTATAAATTAAGATTTGTCTACTATTAAGAAATGGTACATTATTTGCTGATGATTTGATTGACAGTTTTTAAAAAAAATCACACGAAATTTCTTGGGTATGAGCATTAGACACAATTTTTCAAACATCTGAATAGTTAATGAGCCTTTGTCTCTCTGCAAAAAAGTACTTTGACACCTTAATCAGTTTGGTAACCTCCCAATTCATGTGGATAACTTTGATGATTTTACCTCCCACTTGCAATTTTTTAAGAAGAAATCAGAGAAAAGAGTTTGAGTAGCACAATCCCTTATGAGAAGGGAGGAAGTAACAATAGATAGTATTAAAGTAAAGTTGACAGTATTTTGGGTCATTTTAAAACCACAGAAATGAATATATGCAATTCCTGCCAAATTTCCACCACATTTCCTACAATTATATTCATTTTAAAAAAGGGGTGGGGAGGCGGGAAAAGGGGGAATAAAGCAAAAGAAAAAAAAGGGGGGAAAGTAAAAAAAAAAGGATAGGAAAAAGCAAGCTTACATTTTTAATTATCTTTTTACGAACACTTGGGGAAATGCAAAGAATACTTGTGATACAGAAAAAAAGGAAGAGAGTGTGTAGAAAATAAAGGTTTGCTTAATACTGACTCACCATGTAGCCAGTCAGCATGTGAAATCTTCTGACTGAATACATTGTTTTTATTAGCGTCAAGTACTTGATTTAAAGTGAGCCCTTGTCACCTTACAGAGAGATATTTTTCCTGGAGTACATGCACATATCTATTTATCTATTGAGTGTGAGTATGTATATACACACACCTAGCAGTAGGCCTGGTTAGTGTCGGCTTGACTGAGAGAGGATGTTAGTAATTACTGTTTCTTTAAACACTACTTTAGCATAGTTTAGTGTATCAGCTGGCTTCTGCTGCCAGAGTACCCATGCTGCCTACTGGAATTGGCTGCAAAGCCAAAAGCCATAATAAGGGTCATTTCCATCTCCATGGATCTCAGTGGCTTCCTGCTGTTGATTCACTAAAATGGGATTTTGCTCAGTTATTTTTTAGGGTGGCCATGGGAAGCTGGGACCATCTTTGGGCGGTGCTGGGTGAGAAAGCCCAGGACTGGTGCAGGACACAGGCAGTGGCTGTTGGGCTGGTATGTACCAGATGGGAGAGACAGGCGGAGAAGCAGGGCCGTACCTGCACCACTGATGCCCACTGAGCAGAGGAGAAATTAAGTTTTGGTTGATGCTGAAAACAGCAGCAACAGCACTTCTGAGCTGGAACTTTTTCCACACCTGCACAGGGATGCTTTTGCAATTGACTTTCTCTGGTTCCCCATTCTTTTCCTATGAACATGTTTTCAAAAGTCACACTGGAACAACAAATGCGAGCTGAGAACTGTTAATCTAGCAACTGATGCTGTAAACTCTTACACAATTATTTCTCCCTTTCGCAGGCAAAATTTCTACTGTTTTACAAACAGTTCTTGCATTGACACTTGGACAAAAAACAGCCTGTATGCATTAGTAGTAGGATGAGTCCATATTAAGAATAGCTTCTGGCCTTACATTTTATGAGGCCAGTAAATCAAGAGCATTAAGGAAAAATATGACACTGTTGTTTCATGCAGTTTCTACAACACAGAAATTTTCTCATGCAACAATAACGGAGAAAACATGAAGTAAAATGTATCTTTCCCTCACAACCATTTATCATTTTATGGTTAGTTCATTTTTAATCTCTCTTTTACCTCCAAGGAGTTCCTTGAAATAACAGGTTTGGGGTGGGGTTTTTTGTTTAGTTTGGATTTTGGGGGTTTTTAATGTTTGTGTGGTCTCTATAGGACCTTTCCTATGAAAAGGAAATCCTTGCTTGTGATATGCTTCACAATGCACAGCTTTCATGTTCTTTATGTGTGTTGATTTTCTAAAATAGTTCTTAAAATTCTTCTTTACATGCTTGAGAGGTTTCCATAGTATATAATCAGGTGGAATATTATTAATATTTAATTTTTACCTTGAAGTATTCATACATCAAATCATTAATCTCTATTGTTCAGTTTTGAATACAGTCTTATTAAACAGTCTATTAAGTAAAAAAGAAATGTGAGGAATGTATAAAAAAGTCCTCCTGGTGGTCCATCATATATAAAACCAGCTATTAGGAATATGTTTCAAAGTGGCACCATAACACACATTTCACAGTGTTAAATTCAATTGTATAGTTACTGACTGTATGTGGACTGTTTTGAAAAACTGAACGTGTAATATATCACGCCATGAAAAATATTCATTGACTATCTTTAGCTGCCACAAGAAGCAGACAATCTTCTTTTTTTGTCAATAGTATCTACAGCAATTAGCTCTGATATTGAGCAAAATTAGAACTTGATCCTTCAATCATTTATACACGAGTAGTCCCTCAGGGGCCAATCAATATCCTCTGTAGTCATGGAAATATTCACATGCATATGGTCAATCATAAGTATCTGGTTTTCAGGAAAGGGGTGTATTTTTTTAACAGTAAGCCATTTTTATGTTTCAGTCCTGCTTTCCCTGAATTTTGGTAAAACAACCAATGTTAGTAAGAATAGGCTTTTGGACAAATGCAAAATAAATTCTGAAAACAGTAAACATATTTTCCCTTTTAGTGCAGTGACTGCTGTTAATATTAAACCCTAACTTGACGTGAATAACTGCCCAGTAGGGTGATATAGAATACAGGATATCTCAGGCATTAAGTGATTTTTGTGCAGCTTACATGGTGTTTGCAGTATTGACATGCGCTCTGCATACTTGCAGTTGTTTTCTTAAAAGTAAATCTAATATCTTAGTTGGGTCCAAAGTATTCTTGCATTGGCAACAGGTAGTGAAATGCAGTGCCTTTTACATCAGACCATTTCTAAGCTGTAATGCAGTTGGTCCTATTTATTGAATTACTTCCATGAAAGGTAGAAGAAAGATAAAGCTGCTGCTTTCAATTTGCAATCAAGAATGTAAAAAAGCAAAGCTGTAGCTCTGGTATGGAAATCATTATATCTGATACACCATGTCAAACAGCAATAGTGTTTGTGCTAATCACATTTTAGAAGGCTGCTATTGTAGTTGACTTTACTACAAAATAGAAAACAATGAAAAATAAAGCCCACTGACCTATCTCAAACGTCACTGTTTAATCAACTCAGTTCTAAATCATTATTGGCTTAGACAGTAATCCAATATCCTGGTTCCACCAGATTCTCAGCCACCATTATTTCAGAAATCAATATTGAAGCTAGATCAGACTCCCACTAAGAACTCTACATTAATGACATCTTGATACCCACCCTGTTATCAACCCCTGAGGCTTGCTTTAAAATCATCTGTTGAATTCACAGTTACATAGATCGAAGCTGCAGCTCTCAGGCCAAGGATTTTCAGGCTCTCCCTTCATGGATGTTTCAGCTCTCAGTAGCCGGTTGGGGGTTGAGACCTTTCAGCTCAGGATGCTGTTGAAGACTGATTGTTTAGAAAATATGTCTCAGTCATATGAGAACCTTTGAGATTCCTTTCTCTGTAGCAGATGGTGAGGGCTGCATCTGCCCTGGTAAACTGGAGACACGGCAGTCCTTTTTCCAAACCACCCCATCAGTTGAGTTGCCTCCCCTCCCTCCTTACCCTGGGGCACTTTTCTCCCTGTCCCTACTCACATACCGAGGCATTCCCCAACCCTACCTACCTACCCCAAATGGATCCACATCCTGCCGACCTGCCCCAGAGGGGACCCCTTCCCCTCCTTGCTCCATGCGTGTCAGCCTGTGCCATTGCCAGCTCCAGAGCAATAGGCCCTACTGCCTTCCTGCCCTCGAAGGGACAGGCACTATGTGTACAAGTACCATGAACAAACATTGTGATGGGAGTTCCAAATCCCTTGCAAATGTCATCGATAATCTCCAAATCAGGGCAGCAGAGATCACAGGCTGACTACAAAGCCAGTAAGGAGCAAAAGTGTTTAAATATCAGCAAAAACATGCTGTACAATTGCTCATGGCAATTGACACCTACTGAATTAATCAACATGAATCTACTGCTAAGCAAGAAGTAGGAATCAGACAATTTCCATAAATTACTAGAATTAGCTTCTCCTTGAATGACTTGTTGAGACAGCATAAAACTATGTGTCTGTTATCCTGATTAGATTCCTCAGTCTTATATGAGATGCTACCTCTGAGACAAAGCCATGAGTATAAAATAAGAAAATGCATTTTGCTCCAGTACAGATGACCACCAAACTGGTTATACTTTTGTAAAGTCAATAACAACATTTATAAAAGATTAAGTCTGTAAGATCATAATTATTCAAGATACTAGAATACCACTTACTTTCTGTTAGCTATTTTTGGGGCAGGGGGCAGGGGGGATGTGTCCTAACACAATGACTTTATTTCACATTCTTATTTCCCAGAAGTTTTTGTTTTGGTTCGGTGGGTGTTTTTTTTTTTTTTCCACGACCATTTCCTATAAACAGATATATTATAAGTAACATACTTACACTTCAGGAATGTCTTCATTTTTATCTTGGCATTCACATCTGTCCCTGTTTAATGCTCTGCTGGTGGTCTGACTCCATGGTATGCCCACTGCAATGTTCATCTTAAACAATATTTACATTGATTAGGGACCCCAGTGCACTAGAGGCACTTATTAGAAAATGAACACAATACCCTGGGATAGGAGTGAACATCTAACTGTTTTATTCCTGAGCCTCCATTAACGTATTGTTTAAGTGTATAAACAATGGGCTGACAAAATGAAGAGGTGATGGAAAAGGGCACTGTGTGAATGCATAAAATAAAACTCTGTGTGCAAAATGTGCAGTTGATAAACATTCGAGGAATGGTGTAGTGATGCATTTTTATTCGAGTTACAGGAGTATCTGTTGCAATTTTCAACACTTTCTTTGATGTGCATGCACAGTAAACCCTTTCCTGCCACTCAAATCTTACAAGTTTAATAACATAAAATTGGAGTAGGGAAGCATATTTATACAAAAGAAAACCATAGCAGGATTCAATATTTTACCTGCATCACCTAATAGGTTTGTGGCAAAACCAAAATTGAAACCTACATTTTTTTGTGGATGTGAAGAGTTCCATGGGAGTATGAAGGTCTTTCCTTATTGTGAGGGTCTGAGCTGCTAAATTTGGAGATATTCCAGCTGAGGGGTGCTATGGAAAGCCATGACAAAACGCTTGTGGAAGCAAGCAGAAAAAAGGTCAAAGGTAGCTTGAGCAAATTGCTTGAAGTAGTTTTTTATGAGACCCCAGATCTTCAATTGGGATGATACTCATCAGGTCACTAAGGAATAGGGATCACAGAGGTAGAGGACTAACACAGACTAAGAGAAAGCTTGTCTCCTGAAAATCTAGCCTTTTCATATCTGCTAACAGAAAAATTTGAAAGTTACAGTTATTTTGGGTGTTGAGGACCACTTGGAGCACAGGCAGAGTGACAAACTGCAAGGGCTCAGGGAGAAGGGATGTCAAGTAAGAGGGTGATGTTAAGCTCAGCATTGCTCAGTGGCTTTTCTCTCGTCTACCGTCAGATACTTGTGTCTCCTGTTGCGTCCTGAAAGCAGGATGAGCCCCTCACACCAATCCTAGCTCAAGGACTGCATGTGTACTCTGTGTGCCATGACACAGATGTCAAAGAACTACAATAACTTTAAAATGGACGTAAAGAGGAGTTATTCCATTAGTGCTATTTGCGAATCATATGTGAGTGACACTGGTGATATCTAAAAGTATTAGCAAAGACAGTCTTCTATGACATTCATCTTGCTTGGAATAGCAGTTTGCGTCTGTCTCTGAAAAGTTGCTGGTGGAGTTGCTGTTCCACAGGATTTTACTCTCATTAAGAGAGAAATTATCTTTCCAGCTTCCTCCTTGCTTCAGAAAGGGTTTGAGGTGTCCAGAAAAGGTACTATTGCAATTCTTAGCCAAGAATTATAAGGGTAGGAAACACAAAGTTCTTTTTTATGACGGCTTGCAAATATGTTTTAATGCATACAAACTATGTGCATACATGTTCAAATCTGCACAAAAACTGATCAATATATAATCATCTTAGCAAAACTCTTGTGCTGATTTATTAGCAGAAAGGTAACTTGAATTCTCCTGCTCTTTATTAAGAATTGATACTGATGGAAAAGGAGATACTCCATTTTCAGAAAAAGATGAAAAACAGTCTGTAAAATATCCTCTTCAATTAAATTGTGTTCTTGTATTTTTTAACCTCATTTCTGTATTTAGCATGTGAATGTTTCCAAACACTTGGGGATGGGAAGGAGCAGTCATTAAATGCTGGGAACCAAAAGGAAGTTTACACATAGAAAATGTCACTTTACTCCAGCATAAGAGTAAGAAAACATCTGTCTGAAAAAGTGATTGATTCTGACATATGTGAAGTAGGTATAAGCAAATAAAAAGTGACCCTTCTAAACCTTGTTTTGCAACATGGGTAAATTAATGCAAGCTATATATTTAAGATGCAACCCAAATTAAATATGGTTGTATTCAATCTGTCTGGAATATAATATCTTCTGCTACTCTTTTTTAGTGCTACAGGAATTCCAGAGGACTCTTTTATGAACTCTTGCTAGTTAGGGGTTTTTTAATATTGAAAGATGAAAAACGCCTCTTTCTGTTTTTACTGTTCTCTACCAGTGAATCATTGGTCCCTTGCTACTCCAAGAGGAAGGTTTTTTTAGTAATTCGGGAAATAAACCTACTGCTGAGTCAGCATCACAACAGAAAATGACAAGTTTCATATTAAGAAACACATTTGAAATTAGAAGTAATGGTGTATCTCTTAGCCTCCCTTGTCAAAATTAGCTAGTATGTCAGAAGCTGATTTAGCAAGTGCTATATATACTGGACATGAGAACTGTATCTATATATTGTCAGTACAAACGATGAGGTTAGTTTAATAGGAAAGAAAATAAAATAAGATAAAATGCTGTGATTGAGTCATGATGGAAGCAGCCCTAAATATTGTACTCACAATCATACAACACTCCAAAATGCTTAAATGCAACTGTAAAGCACATCAATCTGAAGAGGTTTTTGCTTTCAGTTTTCTCTACTAGCTGTTTAAAAATAAGCAATTTTAATTACATTTCTCAATCAGTGTATACTCCCAGATAAACCAATGGGATTTTGCTACTCTGTTTATCTGTGATCCTAGATTTTACAGAGAAAATAATTGGAAACAAAACATTCCCCGGCAATCAGTCCTCTTGTTCTGATTTGCTAAACATATCCATATGTAGTTATTGCTTGTATTTGGAAGTTTGGTAGCAGTTTTAGAGAAAAAATATGCTATAATTGCAAACTCAGGTAGTCATTTGGCAGTCGTGGGGGATGCCTTTGTTTTTTGGGAATGTTTTGGGGGGTTTTTTGGTAAAGGAAATTCAGTAATTTACTTACCATAGTTCTAAACAGCATTTTTGATAGCATATTTTCAAGTCTCTTAGAGAAATGCAGTCAGTTTTTCAAACAGCTCCCAATACCTTACTGTGGAGAAGGAAGTTGCTGCGTCCTTCCCCTCTCCACCTCTGGGACTCATTCTGCCCTGCTCAATGTCCACAGCTCACCTCTGCTGTTGCTACTGCAACAATATCAACCCTTTGTGTTATCTGCCACCTGAAAGTATTTTTGCCAGTGACTTTTTTATGACAAGATCCAAAATCTAGTGAAAGAAATATTAATCTGAAGACTGATTTCAATTTAATCTGAATATGTCAACTCATAAAGTTAAAAACCAGTCTCTGATAGGCAGAATTTCTTAAAATATTGCAGTTCTTTGATTAAAACTTTGATTTTGGGCCAGGGAAATGCTTTGTATTTGCATTAAGTCCTCCTGACTGTACACTATTTATTGAAGCTTTATTGTCTTGATTTGTTTCTTTTCTGCCTTTAAATACTTTGCCGAAAAGTGGACCTGAGGTTTACTGAAGAATTCCACAAGTACATAAGTGTTTCCCACCAGGCATAACACAGTGCTAAATATTGCAATGACTCTACATTAAGTGTCACTGTGACACCACACATTTTAAGTCACAAAATCTTTGCAGAGGAGGAGAAGCCGTTAGTACTAAAACAATGTGATTATTAAATAATTTTACACAAGACTATCTAGAACAATACCTTTAAAATATTAATTAATATTAATTAATATTAAAAATATTAATTAATAGTCCCTGGGACTTGTTACTAGCAAGTGTCATGATGAAAGTTAATGGCAAAACTTACTGTAAAACCTCTGAGTCCTTTTTCATTTCTTCCCTTCTCTCACTGTAGCATGAATATGTGGTAAAAAGTCAGAATTGTGCAAAGGAAAAGTATTCCAAGACACTATAAAAGCCCCTTATCCTTTCTCTCAGCCCAAGGGAACACTGACTATTTCAATAATCGGTGAGAACTTTTTGCTTATGATTTCTGTTTCCTTTCTCTGCTTATCCCTCCCTCTCAGCTTTTTCCACTCTCGTATGAGTGTTTTCTCAATAAAGAAACTAAGAGAGCTGCATGACAGCACTTATTTTAAGAAAATAAAAAAATATGTATTAAAATGAGAGAGAATTTTAAAAGAAAGTATCAGGTGGGAATTATAGTTTCAAGAGAGGGGCAAAAGAATGACAAATTCTCCAGGAGAGTAAGTTATAAATACTGAGGTTTTGGTCAGCATGAAAAGCAGCACCTACAGAAAACAAAGTCCATGCATTTCACCTTCATCCTAGCTTCACTGGGGATCAGTGCTCTGACTGAAATAATTGTGAATTATTGTCAATATAATGGAATCCTGCAATTTACCAAAAGGAGCAGGAAAAATGGACTTTTGCTAGAACTTTCATACTTTTCACTCAACCTTCACTAGTCAGACATATGGACTATGTTAGCACTTCAGGTTACTGGCCCGAAGTCAACCCTGAAAATTAATTTCCCAGAAATACAGAAATTGCCATTTTTCACACCTCAGGTAAGGAAGGCCAAAACAAGTAAAGCTAAAAGTATATAAATGCTAGTTTTGAAGCGGTTGATTTCCTCTGAAATAGCAGCTCTATCAGGATGACAGAAATTTTTGTATACAGAGCATGTGACCCATTGCAAACCTGGTTATAATTATGGATTTCAAAACAGTATCTAATAAGCTGAGGCCCAGACAGCAGCGCACAGCAGTGGAACACGTCCAGTATTCATTAAAGATGTACAATCTAGAAGTCCAGGGTTTAAAGACAGTTTTCAGACACAATTTTCCCACTTGTCTCAGGAATAAGGTAGAATAGCAAAAACAGAGGTAATAAAACGTGGTCAACCTCAATGACTTGGCATGCATTCTTGGCAACAGCAAAATAGAGAGACCACAGCTTAGCTCTCAGAGTGAACTTGCAACACCCTGAATTTTGCATCCTTCTTTTTTTTCTGTGGCTGTTTTTGTTGGATCAAAGAAATAATGTATTTGCCCTTACTTTCAAAGATGACACACCAAAACCTCATCTACCATAAAAATACACTTAAATACACTGCTGTATCTGGGAAATAGCACATTTCTCTTTGGGAATTACTTTGATGCATCAATTATCACAAAAACTGGAAAGACATATTGATATCCAGTAAAGAGGGAAGAAGAATTACAGCATGAAAGGATAAAATTATGATCTTTTACTTGGCTTTTCTGTTACTGGTTTTGGGTCTGCATGAGAACACCTCTGGCTAGGTTGCCTGCAGTATCTGAACCTGGATTTAAACCCTGGATTTAAAATCAAGATCCTCAGCTCTTGAAGGTAAAAGGTGAAGCCCATTAGTGAAGAGACAGAGCAGACTTGTAAAATTCCATATCTGCTATTGCCACAAAGGGGGAACATGTCACAGTGCCAGGGTGGGAAATATCCAGATTAACTATCCAGCCCATGGTTGCCAAAATGTGAATCAAAAGTGCAGTGTGTAGACACATACATATGCAATAATCCAGATGAACTTTTACCTTTGGTTTTCATATTTTCAATACCATATTTGCAAATTTGCCCAAACGTCTGTTTAATTTACAGTAATAAAGCCATGTGCATTTGCTATTATATAGTCATTCCAAAAAAAGCGTGTCTTGGATGCATGGTAATGGTAAACATTGCCTCCAAATGCTGCTTACAAATAGGAAACCCTCTCCCTTGTTTTTGTAGACAGGCAGTTTCTGACAAAAGGGTCTTTTGCAGATGTATCTCTCATTGAAAAATACCCCATTTGGTGCCTGTGAGAGAAGGTTGACTGTCTTGGAGACTGATGCTCCTCTACAACAAATCCATGCTGCAAATAACACTAAGGAGATTGTGACTTTAAAAGAACAAGTTTCATTGTTTGGCTTCAGCGTAGTGTGAGGGGGATGCAGAGGGTGAAATCTCTGGATCATATACCAAAATAAACATTTCAAATTTAATATACACACGCAGAGAGAATTGTTAAAGTGTTACATTCTCTAACCTAATATGAAATTGAAATTTGGTACAGCTTAATCTGTTAGAAAGAAAAAAATAATCACCATGGTTATAAAATGTAATCTATTGATTAGAAATATTTCTCTGGACTGAGCCATCTCTGGCTTCTGAAGGTGCACAGGTACTCTTCATCATTCTGAAACATGCCCAGAAGCAGGACTGTAGGTCAATATGTAACAATCCTGTGACATGGTGGTATAATTCTTGTCCTCAATGACCAGAGGCCTTCTCCAGTCAAGCACAACTCAGGATTGAGCGCAGAGGCCATGCTAATGTGTAGGTGTTGAGAGAACCACAAAGCACCTCAAGGAGTTGGATTGCAAAGCCCTGCAACTAGCACAACAGAGTACAAGGCAGTAAAAATTAGATTTGCCACCAAAAAAACCCAAATAACAAAAACAAACACCAAAACATCATCAACAACAACCAACCAAGCAACTAAGCATGCGCACACATACACACACACACACAAAAAAAAAACCCAAAAGAGAACACTCCCCTCATCCCTCCCAGAAAAAAGCTGGATGAGACTCACTTTCCCTGAAATTTAAACATGTATCAAGGAGCTAAATCCATCTGTGTCTTCACTAAGCTTAAGTTTAAGCAATGAAAAATATTCCTACCATGTCAGTATCTTAAAATTTTCCCTCAAAACCAGAATTTTAGCCAGTTTTCTGCAGGAAAGCATAATATCCTCTGAAGTAAATAGCTTCCTATTTCACCTCTGTTCCAACTTCCTTCTTCTTGTGCTGTAGTCTTGGGGACCCAGGGACAACTGGGGCTGTCTGCCTGCCGCTGTGCGTCTGTCCAGCTCTGCCCTTGTCTGGCAAAGGTGCATGGGGACTTGCCAATTTGCTTGCTCTGACCAGATGAATACCTCATTACTAATTCTTACCAAGCAGCTACACATGTACCCACATTTGACCCTGAGATTAGCTCAGATGGTTAAATCATGGTGCTCATAATACCAGGGTTATGGGTTCAATCCCTGTATGGGCCATTCGCTTAGGAGTTGGACTCGATGATCCTTGCAGGTCCCTTCCAACTCACAATATTCTGTGATTCTGTGATCTGAAAATAGACCCTTTTTTTTTTTCTTATTGCTGAGGGTGTAAGGAAACTTAAGGAAAGAAGGAACAGACAGAAAGAAAAGTGAAGATAGCTCAATGCTTGCACTTATCATGAGGTATGGATCCCTTGCTGAAAGAAGTCCCAATTTTGAAGCACATAGCTTGGTTTTTAACAGCTAGTAAAGTTTTCCTCAAACTGAAAGAAAAACTCCTGGATACCTTCCAGGAAGTTTGGTGTTAGCTGTCCCTTACCCATGATTTCCTCTGGTGATCCACATCAGAGGTAGCAGCAGCCTGTTCTTTCTATTCTTCCAGCTCCTCTGGCATCTGTTCCTCTCCCCCACTGTTGATATACAAGACTGAACTAGTGCATGAGAAGGCAGGGTGTTTGCTTTCAAACAGGGAGTAAAAAGGACAGAGTCCATCTGGGCTTCAAATTTAACCATGGCTTCCTTATATGACTAAGTGTGACTATGTACCATCCTAAATTCCCCTTGAAAATATGACACGGAGAGAGGCTGGTGAATACATTCATGCTTGAAATTAATTTAAGCAACACTGTGCTAAAGGGCAAGGAGTGCTTCATTTCAGAGCGAGGTCAGACACTACTGCTATCCTGAGATGTCACAAGGAATGACTAAAACTAGCTGCCAGGAATAGATTCCTCATTTTCTGTGTACCAATTAAATGAGACCCAGCACAGCTCAGGTCATGTATAGATGGTAGTGAATGTAAGGGCAATCAGGCTCTTGCATCCCCCCATTGTGCACTAGCTGAGGAGATAGGCAGACCCCTCCAGCTGTTGTGTGCATATGCCTCCATTCACTCTTCCTGCTACAGATTGATGCTTCCAGTGAGCGCTGGTACAGGGATGGATGGCATCCAGAATGACTCATAACAAAGAGCATATGGCAGGACTAGATGTAGCAATCTAACATCTGTTGCACTCCTTATTATTAACATTTGTCACTTCTGTTGGAGCTCATAACCAAAACCAGTAAGTACTGTCTTCACAAATCCTACCTGAGGAAATCCCATATTCTTTTGATTTTGTCACCAGTAATTGTGTTCAGTGCAAAAGATGAGAATTGTTTTATTCTTTAGGTATTTAAGACAGACTGAAATTTTCTCACTCAGAGCTATTTGAACAAGCCATAGTGAATAATAGCTTGTCTTTAAGCTTATTCGTGTCCTAAAGCTTTAAATTACTTCTACTCCTCACTCCAAGAGCTGAAGTTTTGTTGTTGCTGCACTAAGGTGAAAAAGATGAGTTAAAAATAAACAGGATGAAAAAACATCTCGCAAAAAAAAACCCCTTATCAGCTAATTTTACAGTCTCCCTTACAGTACTGTAGAGGTGACTTCAACTGTATCTAACAAAGGAACTGTTCCTGAAAGAGGTAAGAAGCATTACGTCTATTTAATTTTAAATATTTTTCTTCAGATAACTTTTCTTCAGAGAGTAGTGGAACTGAAAGTGCAGACATGTAAAACTGGAAAATCAGCTGATGAAGCAGAATGTCCACTTTGCAAAAGATTCACTGAGTGAGGACATGAAATATAGTGGGCAGCCCCTTGCAAACAGAGATTAAGCCATGTATCAAAACTAACACTTCAACCATCAAAAGATATCCAAAGAACAGCGGTGTGACTGGATGATCTAAGTTACTCCCTTTCAGTGAGAGATGAAAATTGTTGCCAACAAAAATGTTAGGATTTGACAAGACTTGGCAAATTGCTGGGATATAAAATCATGTTTTGTGAGTTATAAGGCCTTCCAGGAGATGTGACAAATCCTGAAAAAGGGTGGAAAAGCATGCACAGCCCACAGAAACTTACTCCCTTTTCATGGACCTGCCAAAAGAAAGGAAATGTGAAAAAAAAGTGCACAAGAGACTTGCCAGTGCCAGACTCACCATTTCATTTAATAAGCACACTTCATAAAATGTTGAAAAAATAATTGTAATAAAGGTTATGCACATTATTATAAATAGTGAGTAGTTCAGAAAGTAAAAGCATTAAATTTTTGCCCTAGGGAGAGAGAAGCTATTGGGATCAAATGTCCTAACCCAAAGGGTGACACTTAAAAAATAATAATAATCCTATTAATGATTTTCTCTGGCACATATGATTTTTCTTTTTCCCTATCCCTTGAAAACTGATTATTGTTGATATTCCAAATGTTAATGGTAGTGATAGGAGCCATTGGCTGCCATTGTTTCAACTCCTCCCAAGGTGAATGAAAGCTAGAGGTGGGTCAGGCAGACTTGGAGGAGGAGCAAGAAAATTACTCTCAAGTGTGTGAGGTATTGGATGTTGTCCTTTTGATCATTCGTGGTTCATAACAGACAGAGGTGGGAAAGTGGGAATCAGTCCTGTGCAGACCGTGAGCGTGACCAAGAAGAGCCTGTATGCCTCCTGAAGCTTTACCACACAGCCAAACCCAGAGTAGCTCTCCCCAACTGTTTGTGCTGGCCACACACTTGTGGAGCTAGTAGGATCTCATCCTATGTGGTGGTGTCAGTGATGAAGTGGACCAACAACCAGGGCTATCCAAACACACTTCTGCAGAGCAGCCCAAGAAGAAGGGAAGGATGACGGTAGTATTGGATAGACCCAGAAGCAGTGAGGCAGCTCTAAGAAAAGGCTGGCTATGAGAAAAACTTTTTTGTGGGGCAGATAGCTTAATAGACTACAGAAAAGTCTCACAACAGATATGGTATTGGTTTAGGACCATTTCTAGCAGCCTCCACCATGCTAACCAAAATTTCATTAGCACTCAAATACAGAGAAATGTGTCTTAAATGATAAACAAATGCAATGGAATGCTTAAAAACTGATCATGTAGAGTATTTATTAGCCAAGATTCTACATTTTTAAAGATCTTTAGTAAAATGGAACTAATTGCTCAAAAACTTTTCCTTCCTTTCCTTCTTTTACACGTCTCCTTTAATTTCCTGAGATAAATGTGACGTTTCAAAAATAAGGTTGCTCATAATGAAGCATTCTAACTCTGTGACTGCCTCATGGGATACACATCTTGTTTTCTGGACAGTAATAGGATGTAGCAGTTCACAGGTTCACAGGTTATTCTGAGTTGGAAGGGACCCACAGGAACATCTAGTCCAACTCCCAAGCGAACACCCACCCAGGGATCAGGCCCACAAGCGTGGAAACACGGGCACCACGCTCCATTCATCCAAGCCTCCCACCAACTAGACCCTGTCACTAAGCTCCTCATTCAGTCTTCTCTTAAACACCTCCAGGGATGGTGACTCCACCACATCCCCAGGCAGACCATTCCAATGAGAGATCACTGCCTCTGTGAAAAACCTCTTTCTAACATCCAGTCTAAACCTCCCCTGGCATAGCTTAAGGCCATGTCCTCTTGTTCTGGTGTCATCAGCCTGAGAGAAGAGATCCACACCCACCTGACTGCAACCTCCCCTCAGGTAGTTGTAAACAGCAATGAGGTCACCTCTGAGCCTCCTCTTCTCCAGGCTGAACAACNGTGCAGTTATGATTGGATTAGTAGATTTAATTATATGAATGCCTGTACTAACTTTCCATTTTGATATGCATCATCCCTCTAGTATCTGATAATGGAGATTTTCAATAATATTATCTGGAGCACAGTGACATCAGAATGGGCCCTCAAGCATAAGTTTAAATAGGGCACTTCAAGACACAATCTTTCACACAGTTAAGCCTTCTTGTAACACAACTGAAATGTCCAGGACACCACTTTCATCCCATACCATCCAACCTCACTCAGTTATATAATCTGCTGTCAACTCTTACTACTTCTTCCTCTCCCAGATACACAAATTAGCATCTCCCTTACTACACTCACTCCCAAAGCTCTTCACATCTCAAGATGACTCATCAAAATAGTTTGGACCAAAATACCCACATGGAATCATTCTCAGATCTTTTCAGCCTCTTCTCACTTTACCACTCCAGAACTGGATCCAAATAATGACAAAAGAGTCTATAAAACAAGTTTTCAAAATCCCTAAAAAAAATACATCGAATTCTCTTCAGCTTGCCAGCACTGTATTTCCTATCCCAAATGCATTTGGTCCCCTACTTGCATTCTGAAAACTAAATACACACCTCAGCTCTCAGCTTAGGTTGTCCAATTGTATTGGACAGTTGCCCTACCATACTCTCCTCTCTTTCTCCAAGCAGAATACATATGGAAATATATGTATATGTATGTATGCGTATGGGGAGTGTGTGTGTAGTAAATATACACTTACACACACACACACAGAGATAGAGGGAGAAATATCTTGAAAACTACCTAATTGCTTACATAACTGTGGATTTAGTGGCCTGGATTAGAATTATCGTGTGAGAATCTTTCCCTTGTTTTATTAGAGGCACAGTCTGATTTGATGTAGTTTTACAGAACTCAGAAGAGTTGCCCAAACTGTGATTCTTTTCCTCCAGAAAACAAACAGAAAAATGTAGTCTCACAGCTTACTACCCTAACATCTTCATTTTTACATTACTGGATTGCATTTTCTGAGCAAGACACAGTTTTTCTTTGAAGAATGTGCTCTTGCATGCCCAAACATGAACCAGCATTCACTTGTACAGTCACATATACACAGTTCACAAGAGTATTTGACTCAGGTACGAGCTCCAGAGTAATTGCTTTCTGACATTAATGTGTCTTTAGTCAATAATCAATAAGACAGAAATTGTCACTGATGTCATCAGAGTCCAAAAGTTTCACCCCTTCAATTGACTTGTCAAGTCTCTGAGAGTCATGATTCAAGGTTGCTGCCAGTCATCTCATAATTAATGAATTTCTCCGTCCCTCTTTTGACATGTTTGATTCCCAGAACAAATAATAAAATATTCTAAGGTAATGCAAGTGTAATATGTAATATGTTCTAATATATGAAGACCTAGCTATTTGAAAACTAGTATGTAGCCTTATTTTGGTTACTTCTGTTTCTTACTTTTCTCTCTCAAGGACTTTAAGTAATGTTCTCATGAACTGCAGAAGATCCTGACTTCTCTATCTCTCTCCAAAATCATATCCTGCCTTAGAGATGGTAGGAAACCTCTAGCACATACTAATAAAGCACATATTTTTTATAATTAAGCATTTAAATAAAGCACATATTTTTTATCTTAGTCCAGTATAACTCAGTGCACAGCCACATGATTCTCATACTGTTATCAAAATTGCAATTTTCTCATAATTTACAAAGTGAAAATCACACAGAATCACAGAATCACAGAATCACAGAATACTATGTGTTGGAAGGTACCCACAAGGATCATCTAGTCCAGCTCACCATCTAACACCCGTACAGAGACCGAACGCAATGATCTTATGAAGTTCTTCTCAGAATCAGAGTTGAACATACGTTATTATCCATTCAAAGCATTAGACCTTTTTATTGTTGAGATAGGCTCAGACTATAAATCAAGTTGTAAATCCCCAAGTTATTTGTACTCTTAACTTAGACAATTTTGTTTCCAACCAATAATCAAAGTCAATAATCAAAATAAGGACAATCTGATAATTTTGATTCAGGCCTGAACTCCAGTATTGGATGTTTTGATGGACTCTCATATCAAGAGCACATCAAATATTCTAGTATTAGAATTCATCTTTCTCTTTAAGCAGCAGACATTTTTATTGTTAAAGCTCTAAAACTTCTATGTATAAAGAAGAAGAAATATCCTGTTATTGTGTGGAAGGGGCTATACCAATAAGTACATGAAAGACATGCTAGAAATTGTCTGTCATAGATTTCAGATGGATAATGGGCTGCTGATAGGCACTGAATGGCTGCTGTGAGAATTTCAAGGGAAATTTATCATTTGACATGAATAAGGAGCAGGTGTTTGGTTTTCTTTTAGTAAGGTTCCTGGATGACCCACCTCAGCACTGAATTCCACCGTCTCCTTTGCTTTTTATTCCAGCTGTATTGAAGAAGAAGAAAGGAAGAAACAAAGGAACAGGAGAAAAAAACATCTCTTGTTAGTGTCATGTACACTTTCCATTCTGAATCACAGAACATACTTAAAACCATCTTTATTTTTTACCCTCTATACAGCACAAGTATGAAGTTTGGTGGCCATGAAAAATTATCTTGAACATTTCCTGTTATGAATGTGACATTTAAAGTTCTTGTTCTCAACTGTAACATCCATCTTTGCTAAATAAATAAGATGTTGAATGTGTCTGGTTAGAGCATAGCTAGCTAAAACTAAGCCAGCTAAAACTAGGCTAGTTCTCATAGGCAGCACTCATCTTCAAGCTTCAGATAGTATTACAGAAGATCATCACGTTCAAACTGCAAACAGAAATAGTCGTCCTGAGAGAAAGACCTATTTTATAGAGGGCGCTGCCCGCAAAAAACCCATCTTATCATGATGTTTTCCAAAGTTCTAGTTCTACTGATCCAAAGTAAAGCTACTCTGCTGCACCATCTAGTGACAATGAGAACTGCTCTTCAGACAATTGATTTAATTAAAATATTACCCCTTTCCTCCAGTTACAGGGATAATATTTTATATACAGTTACTTTCACTAGTTACAGAGCTAAATCTCAGTGCCTTTGAAGGAGAGAGACTTCCTGTTACCTTCAGTGGGCTGAGGATGTCATAAGTGCTCCAAAACCACTTTCAATAACACTGAAGGAAGAAAAAATTCTCCTAATTCCAGTGATTCTTTCTGGCCACAGTATTATCATCCTGTGCAGAAATGACGGTGGAGTACAAACCTTCCTAAAACTGCAGTGGCTTGAATCTCAGGTTTTGCTTTGAGAGACTCCAAGGCTTATTAACCACATTTCATTTTACCCTGGCCATTATATTAGACATGATACAAGTTTTGCACTAGGAAGTCTGTTTCTTTTATTGAACTCTCTTTACCATCAAACTGAGACATGTGAAATACTCTTGCTCAGATGGAGGTCTGCATTTTGCAACGTTGAGACTGCAGCTTTCTCAGAACACATAGTATCACTAGTTGGAGACAATAACTTTTTTAGCACCTAATATTTGGTTTAGTTCAATGGAAAGTCTTTGAATTTCTATGCTGTGGGGTTTGTAGGGTTTTTTTTGTCTCTGAACGTTATTCCGCAGACAGCTGGATTCTCTAACTTTCTCTGGACATCCCATCAGGACAGCTTTGATGATGACGGGGCCATTGGGAAAACAGGTAGCTCTGTACAGTTTATATGGCAAATATAAGCACATTAAAGTAATATGTTTCACTCTTAATTTTTTTCTCATTTTATTGATTTTAATAAGATTGTCATAAACTTTTAATTTTTAAAATAATTGGTTCCACGAACTTCCCCAAGCACGTAGAAGACATGATTTGATGTCTGTTTCATGGTTTGCCTAGCACTACAAGTGAGATACTCCGGGGTTTGGCTAGGTGGCACTGGTGCTTACTTATGTGGTACCACATAGATGCGGCTGTTTATAATAGGATACTTGTTGGTTGAATTTTTTGGGATGTAATTGTTCATCTGGAGCTTGATGGTGCTATTGCTCTGTACTAATTATAGCCTTGGTAAGGAAGAACAATGCTTATAATTAGTTCTCTTTTAGGCTTTCACCTTGAGTTCCCTAATTTGTGAGCTGGATGTTTGCTACAGGAGGAAAGAAATCAACTACTTCAGATATTGCCCATTGCTTCAGTGCTGATGGTTTCTATGTCTTATACATCTCTAAGTATCCAACACACCCTGCAAGTTTTAGCTCTGTATAATTTTGCCACACTTGAAATACAACGAACAGTAGACAGAGTAACACTCTTGGCTCTGTGATGCTGTACACATATTAGAAGGCAATAGTGAGTACCCAAAACTTTTCTCTTTTTTTTTTTTTTTTTTANGGAAGAATACCTAGAAAGGCCTGCAGAATAATTGACTTTCTACTCCTCAAAACAGCATTTGCATAGTTGCCTCATCTATTGATTCACAATATTCAAGTAACAGCAATTTGGAAATGACTCTCGCTGACATTGTAGCTACTGCATATTCTGTAGCTACAATCCAAGCTGCAGCCCGAAGTTCCCTCTCACTCCCTGACTTCAGATAGTTACTGAACTCTGCTCTGAGGAGTCTTAGAAGTGATGTGTCACTATGGCACATGGCCTGAGAGAGCAGAAAATTCCTCAAAGAAAGTAACTTGGCAACAGCACAATCTGATCACAAATGAGTGGAGAAAATGCTATTAAAGTGGCAGCAAAGTGATTATTTGCATATTCTAGTATCTGCATTGGTCTTATACTCTTGGGTGCAGCCTTATATGGTGCACCCACACAGCTATACATCTTCTCCATGCCCCCAGATTCTGTATTGTGAACACTGGAAAATACTTTCCACTAGTTTTGCCAAAGACAGGCTTACTTCATGAAGCAGTTTTAAAGGTCTTGCTAGCCATATTGTTTCTGACTTTGCATTCCTATCTGGGTTTTTCCAGCAGCAATAATTTTTGAAGTCATTTACACTCTCCCTCCATACCTCCTTCTTTCATAAGCTAGAGGTCAATTCTTGCCTCCAACCCATGACGTTAATTTCAATCTTCTGTTCCTCGATTTTGAATAAGCACCTCTGCTTATTCACTACACCTCTGCTGTCACTACAGTTTGGAGTCTGCCCATTAGTTTCTGCAGAGATGCTTCTGCAAAGCCGTCTCCTCTTGTAAATGAGAGAGTTCATACAGGTAATAAAGTATAACAGATAAACTCCCCTCTCAGATAGTGATTTAGAAAGTACTAGAAGGGAAAAAGAATTTAAATTATATTCTATGTAAATAAACTATAGCAGAGCTGAAATCTGATCAACAAAGCCATTATCTGGGACACTACTGTTATAATTCTGCCAGTCCATGCATATACTGCACCATTATGAAAAAACAACATGGTTTTAGACAGAAAAAATGTAGTTTCTCTTTGCAGCTAAGTATTAACAACCAGAAGGGATCAAGATTTACCAAAGAGTGATGTCTAAAGGTAATAGTTATTTTCAAACAGTTATACAAAGGTAGAGGACACACTGCTTGTACATTTTGGGTTTTCAAGAGCCTAATTATGAAAATATAACATTACATGCCAAGTACAAGTATGAGAAACATCACTATTCATAACCACTGATCCTTCAGATCCTGTGTAAAAATTTCCAGAGTGTTAAACTTCTTGCAATCAATGGGAACACATTTTTCATGTTATGAACTTCTGTTTTGTGATAGAAGATGATGTCACAAATATGGAAAATCCGTCCAAGATTCATTGATACTTGTAGCACCCCTGGGAGAGACACCAACCCAGGGTAAAGATTACTTAAGACATCTGCTGGGGTACAAATGCAAATCTAAATTTTGCCAAGGGATATACGTACTAGATGGATAAAACTTCCTTGCGGGGGCCTGTGATCATTAACGGGAAGCATAAACCCAACCCAGAGCATGCTGCAACACTCAGGCGTGCAGATTGGCAGATGTGTTTTTTATATTTTTTACTGGGACTTGCCTGAAGAAGTGCCAAAGTTGTTATAAATTATGCAAAAATTGTGGAACCCCTGCAGGCATCATTACACGATAACTTTAGTTTTCATGGACAACTGTTTCCAAGTTTTTTTCAACCAGTTCAAGAGCTGGGCTGTTAGAAATTAGCACTTTCTTTGGACAATCCCCCTTGTATCCATAGATGCTTCACACTGTGAATTACATGCAATGTTTAGATGCATGAATCAAAGTCTAAAAGAGCAAACACTTTAGTATTAAATACAATAAAATCAAAGTTTTGCCATTAAAAAAATCCTTTGCTTCAGTCTAAGGCACTGTAGATATATTGTGCTTCAAAATTAATTGTCTCTTAATGATAGTATCATTGTCAACAAATCTCAATGTGCAGCACTTCTAAATGCTACCTTAGTTCTCTTGTGCATTCCTCCTAGTTGATAATTCATAGAAAGAATATATTTCAATAATTAGTTGTATGAAAACCCTAGACTGAGTATACAAAGAAATTCAAACTATCTATTAAGGTTGTTAAGGTTCTATATTGCCAAGAATGTACTTCTTCTTAATCCTGCCTTGGTGTGTTGCATTCTTTGTTTTATATCATATCGAACAACACATGTATTTTGTGTCATTTGGGATTAAGGTAAACCTGACACTTCAAAGTAGCTAAATTTCTACCACTAAGATGGGTATGTCCAGCTCCTTCACAACTCACATACATTTGTCTGAGCAATTTATTGTTGGATAAAATTATCTGCTGCATTATTGCATGTTGATTTCTTCTGCCAGCTGCAAGGGAGGATGTCCATCCCCTTTGGTCTTGCCTGACACTCCAGAGAGGTGTTTCTGTAGGGCTCTTGATCAGTCCATAATACCCTTTGTGCTCACATCTGTCCCAGCACACACACTGTGATGACTGAGGACATTCTTATTTATCAATTATCTGGACAAAGGGGTAGATTCCATCATTAGTAAGTTTGTGGACGACACCAAGCTAGGAATAGATGTTGATCTTGTAGAAGGTAGGGGGGCTCTGCACAGAGGTCTTGACAGGCTGGATAAGTGGGCTGAATCCAACAGCATGGGGTTTAACAAGTTTAAGTGCTGGGTCCTACACTTTGGTTACAATAACCCCACACAGAGCTATAGACTGGGGACGGAGTGGCTGCAGAAACACCAAGGAGAAAGAGATCTGGGAGCACTGGTTGATAGAAAACTTAACATGAGGCAGCAGTGTGCCCAGGCAGCCAGGAAAGCCAAAGGTATCCTGGCCTGCATCAGGAATAGTGTTACCAGTAGGACTTGGGAAGTTATTCTCCCCCTGTACTCGGCACTGGTTAGACCTCACCTTGAGTACTGTGTTGAGTTCTGGGCTCCTCAGTTTAAGAGGGATGTTGAGATCCTTG
>WEKX01019380.1:19070-31034 GCA_013390025.1 Pitta sordida
GGCAATGCACTTTCTGAGCCCTACTCAATAACCAATGGTGTGAAACAAGGTTGTGTTCATGCACCAACTCTATTTATAATCTTCTTCACCATGATGCTTCAAAGGGCCATGGTAGATCTCGATGAAGATAACAGTATTTAAATCCAATATCCTACTGATGGTAACTTATTTAAGACAGTTGAAGGCCCACATGAAGACCTTCAATTACCTTGTCTGCAAGCTGCTTTGTGCTGCTGATGTTGATGATGCTCACACAGAAGGAGCTCTGTAGAGCTTAACGTCTTGCATGGGGTTGTTATGTCCGAAGTGAAGAACGTGACACTTAGTCTTGTTAAACCTCATGTTATTGGAGTCTGCCCATTTCTCTAGTCTGTCAAGGTCCCTCTGAAGGACCCTCCTAACCTCTGGCAGTTCAACATTTGCCCCCAGCTTGGTATCATCTGCAAACTTGCTGATGATGGACTCAATTCCCTCGTCCATATCGTCAATAAAGATGTTGAACAGTGCTGGGCCTAACACTGACCCCTGTGGGACTCTACTAGTGACTGGCTGCCAGCTGGATGTGGCACCATTCACCAACACTCTCTGAGCTCGTCTGTCCAACCAATTCCGAACCCAGCATAAAGTGTTTCCATCCAGTCCATGCTGCACAAGTTTCTCCTGAAGCTTCGCTGAGGAGGGCACGATTTCAGGATGGAGGATCATCGCCTCCCTAAGGTATTGTTTTATGGTAAACTCACCACCAGCTGCCGCAACAGAGGAGCTCCGAAGAAGAGATACAAGGACTCTCTGAAACAACACCTCAGTCTTGGCCATATTGACTACCATCGGTGGTCCACTCTGGCTTCAAATTGGAGACACTGCATTTATAATGCTGCTGCCTCCTATGAAAACTCACATAGAAGTAGTCTCGAACAGAAAAGACAACACAGAAAGAACCATGTTGCGCTAATAGCATCTAAGGACTTTCCGCTGTGCCTTTTGTACTCAGACTTGTTTATTCTGCATTGGCCTTTTTAGTCATCAGCATGTTTATAGCAAGTGTGAGTAGAGCCCTTCCCGTATCTTTTTTCACAAATTTTAGCCATGATGATGACGATTTTGTGCATGATTTCTTTCTCATTATGTAGATGAAATATGACTTCTATGACTATGTTATAAGAGAGAAAAACAACTTCCTTCTTTCATGTATGTATATACATACATGCGCAAACATATACACACGTATTTCTAATACCATTTATCAAAACTTCTGCATCCTCTGTGTATGTGAAATGCTCAAGTATAATAGATGAGGGCATTAGGGAAAATTATTAAGCTTGGTATCATTTAATAGAACTCTCTATATGTTCTATTTATATAGTTTTATCTAGTCTATTTCACTAATTCATGAAGGAGAGTTCTGTTGATACGGTTACTAACACAGAGCTTGAGAGAAGAGAAATACCCCTGAGTAAAAACCTTATTAACAGCAATTCAGTGAATTTAATTCTTTCTGGAATGTTGCCACCAATTATTTTTTGGCATGCTGACTTACATAACTCATACAGTATCTCATACCAACAGTTGCCATGTGTATACATCATTAGAATTACCCTAATTGGCTGAGAATTTTGGAAGTTTCAGCCTGGCTTGACCTGAGCTTACAAGGACTAGAGAAGGGGGGAGAAAAAAATGCAGCTTGATTTCAGCACTATATGCAATCAGTTCACCTTCCCTGAAGTGTGAAGATTTTTTTCCCTTCTTTCTCTGCTCTGTTTTAAGCCTGGAGATTCCTGTTTAACATGAACACTATTTAATTTCAGAGAAAACAGAAGGCACATCATGGAATGCTTTTAATGGTCTTGTATTGAATGATCCAGCAAAAGCAACATGCATACAGAAGGACTCAGAGGCATTTTTATGGACTTTTAGATGAAGTATTCATTTTAGGTGGATGAGGAATTTGTTGGATGGTTGGCATCAAGAGTATAGTTGTCAACTGCTCAGAATCCCTGTGGACATCAGTGGCAAGTGAACATGAGGGGTACATACTGAGACCAGTGTTATTTTGTATCTTCATTAATGACGTAGATGAAGGGATCGAATGCACCCTTAGCAAATTGCAGATGACACCAAGATGAGTAGTGTGGTTATCACACCTGAAGGATGGGATTCCATCCATAGGGACCTGGAAAAGCTCAAGAAATGGGCTCATGGGAATCTCATGAGGTATAACAAGAGCAAGTGCAAAGTGCTGCAGCTGGATAGGGGTAAACTCCCAGTATCAGTACAGGCTGGGGCATGACCAGATCAAGAGGAGCCCTGCTGAGCAGGACTTGAAAGTGCTCATGGATACGAGGTTGGACGTGACCTGGCAATGTGAACTTGCCGCCCAGAAAGCCAAATTTATCCTAGGCTGTATCAAAAGCAGTATGGCCAGCAGAATAAGGGAGGCAAATCTGCCCCTCCACTCCGCTCTGGTGGGGAGACCCCACTTGGAGTACTGCATCCAGCTCTGGGGTCCCCAGCACAGCAAGAACGTTGACCTGTTGGAGTGAGTCCAGAGAAAGAAGACCAAAATGATTAGTGTGATGGAGCACCTTTCCTAAGAGGAATAGCAAAGAGAATTGGGATTGTTTAGCCTGGAGAAGAGAAGACTTTAAGGTGACCTTAGCACAGCCTTCCAGTACTTGAAGGGAACCTACAAGAAAGATGGAGAGAGACTATTTGCAGAGACATGTAAATAGAGACATGTACAGTGACAGGACAAGGAAAGAATGTTTTTTAACTGAAAGAGGGTAGGTTTAAATTTGATATTAGGAAGAAATTCTTTATTGTGAGAGTGGAGGCACTGGCACAAGTTTTGCAGAATAGTTATGGTTGCCCCAACCCTGGAAGGTGTCCCTTCCCATAACAGGGAGGCTGGAACTAGATGGCTTTTAAAGTCTCTTCCAACCTAAATCATTCTATGATTCTATGATGAGTTCTATGTTTCTAAGATGAAGCATCCATGAACTGATATTTTCATGACTCTTAGTAAAGCTAAGATTGTTTTTGTTCAGGATGTGCCACTTTTGCAATAATTCTTAGCCCAAGCCAGCAGGGAAATTTTAGAGTCCAGCCAACTCTTTTTTTTTTTGACCAAAACGAATTCTATATGTAGAGAAGTAATAATGTGTTATGGTGGTGGACGCACACTGAGAAAGCTGTTTTTTATCCTAAATTCCTAATGAGAGTTTATAGCCTTAATTTACATGAACTTTTTGCATTTTTTATTGTAAGAATATTCTTGTTGTCTATGAATATATAGGCTCATTTGAATCCTACTATGCCCTGCTCTAAACGACAACTTGTGAAATAATTATCTAAAGCCAATGATGAACTATGTATAAATTTAGTTCTTTTCTATTAATTTCTAAAGGGGTTGCCTTTCAGTCTTATATGCTGTTACATCAAGTTATTAGAGGAGGTGATTTTATTTGCTCTCCCTAAATCATACACTGTTTTACATAGTTTTGTATTTTCCTTTTTTATTGTCTCTTCTCTGATCCTATAAATTTTAAAGTATTTTTCTTTAAAAGCTGCTTGGTTTTGCTAAGTATATATACATATGAGAATGTATAATGTGTACGTTCAGGAGCAGATGAAACACTGAGATCCATATGTCAGTTGCATAAGATTATAAAAACAAGAAACTTGTTCTATTTAATTAAAGGCAGAAAAATTTCTTTCTCATTAAACCATTGTCAAATACTTCTGTAAAATATCATCATTAGTCTTACTGTCTCATTTCTGAAAAAAAATTTAAATGAATCTTAGGTCTAAGTGTGTCAAATGATGATTTTAAACCGGAATATTAATCTGAGAGAGATACATATTCTCTCAGTTTTCACAATCCTTTGTTTCTGATGTGAATTGATTTCAACAATAATAATGAATTTATGCTTCTTGTTTTCCAAAGTTAAATTTAGATATTTTTCCTATTATGGAAGACACTAACAAAACTAAGACTACAGAGTATTTTAGTTTTCAGTAAATTTACTACAATTGTTTATTTCCATGGTCAGTTAACATAAATGAGAAAAATCTGTGCCTTCTCAGTGATGGATATCACAGAGTGAAGGATTCCAAGTAAATTGGACACAATTATTAGCCAAACCATATTTTGTTTCTAAATTTTTTGTCTACTACTTAATAATTAGAATACAATGGGTCTAAAAAAAAAATACTCTACCGAGCACTAAATGAAAAGTGAAAAACAGCCCTTGCCTCAAAATGCTCGCAAACTGAAAGGGCTCATAATCAAAAATTATTGGTTGAAAAGCTGAAGTAAAGATACTGATGTGCTAATAGAAAAAAAAAAATCTCATTCAATCAGCTGAAAGGGAAAGAATTTTAGAGAGGATTCACTGAAAAAAACACCCCAAACCAGCAAACCAAAACCAACCCAACTACAAAGCAATATAGTTTAGAAGAAATTTTCAATTCAGACATGCATAAACTACACTCGTTATTCTTAGAGAGAGTTGTCTGCCTATTTCAGAGAGCAGAGTTCAGTTTAGGCACAGCTCCTAAGTGGTGTTCTGTACAGTTTACAAAACTTACATTATCCCTAGGTTGACAAAAATAACAGACAAGATTCTCCTCTGCCCTACTTGGCTTTTTTCCATTATAGCCATTACCGAAACAAATTGTCCAGTGCTCATTATAAGGATGACGTTATGTCTTGCACTAGAGTTTTGAGACTAATTTCCTGGGTGAATCGGGCATGTTCCAAAATCCAGCAACATAAAAGTGGTTGTGTAATGAATGTTGCATTATGCCCTATATATCTTATGAGTTAAAAAGAAAGAAATGTAGTATTTCAGTGCCATCATTAAAAGCAATATCAAATGTCTCACTCATTAAGTTATTACCAGTAGAGAATATAAGATAATACATAAGGAAAACAGAAAGCAGAGGACAGAGAATCATTGCAAATTTTGTAATAGTATTAATTTTTTTCTCTCTGTGAGGCCCTCTATACTTGTTAACATTCAAAATAATCACAGAATCACAGAATATTCTGAGTTCAAAGGGACACACAAGGATCACAGAGTCCAACTCCCAAGCTAATGCCCATACAGGGATCAAATCCACAACTCTGATGCCATGAGCACCATGTTCCATCCATCTGAGCTTTCTCAGGGTCATGTCAGCTTTTTTTTTTTATTTTTTCTTTTTTTTTAAATAACCAGCTCCCTATCTCTTCATCCCATTATCTAGATCATATCATTGAGTTCCTCATCCAGTCTTTTCTTAAACACCTCCAGGGATTGCGACTCCACCACCGCCCTGGACACACAATTCCACTGGCAGATCACTCTCTCTGCGAAAAGGTTTTTCCTAACATCCAGTCTAAACCTCCCCTGGTGCAGCTTAAGACCATGTCCTCTTGTTCTGGTGCTGGCAGCCTGAGAGAAGAGATTTACACCCTCCTGCGACTGCAATGTCCGTTCAGGTAGTTGTAAACAGCAATGAGGTCACCTCTGAGCTTCCTCCTCTCCAGGCTGGACAACCCCAGTTCCCGCAGTCTCTCCCTATAGGGCTTGTTCTCCAGTCCTTTCACCATCCTTGCCACCCTTCTCTGGACATGAAATATTTTGAAACTAAAGACATTAAAAATAAAGCCTTTGGGAACGAAAGTTTTGAATTTATATGAAGAGTTGAAAGCCCTATTAAATTATCCACCCAACAGACAAAAACATGTTCTTTGCTTTCAGTCACAGCAAGAAAAAAAGCTCTCCATCCTACAGACAATACTAAAATAAACAGACATTGAATATGTAAAATTTTATGTAACAGCAAATTCAGTAAAACAACTTGCTAATACAGTGAACCCCCATGTGTTCGCGTTCCACTATAGACAAGCTTCAGCATTTGCTGCTGATTTTTCTGCGAGATGTGCAACTTCGGCGCGTGTGCACAAGCCACTGTGACCTCAGTCTGATGGCACCCAGCCCCGCCGCTTGCGNTAAGAGTTTGTCTCAAAGTGGGCTATTTAGAAGATTCTCAGGAAAATCTGGAGGATGATTTTTTGAACTGAGAATTTGAGAACTGAGTTAAAAACTCAAATGAAAGGAAATATTTGTGTTCCACTTCTGACATTTTTTATCTGTGTTTGCACTGACAAAGTTCTTAGTGAAAAAAACATGGCTGGTTTGTTGAGCCTGTGTATTTTCTATTTTCAATATCCTATCTACAAGACAGCAAATAAACAATACATGACACGTACCTTTGGTGTAGATGTGAGTCCAGCATTTCATAACAAGAACAAATGTAGCTGGAAAGAGTCAAACACTTTGGTCAAAAGTAAAGATAAGTGAAAGTTGAAAATACATTTTTAATGGGAAATAAAATTAAAGTTATGTTTATTTTAAACAGATAGAAATCCCACTTTTTCTTCCTTCCCCCGTGCCCCCCACCCCGGGTCATATGTATCATCAGAAAAAGATTAATTTAAAAGACAGGAAATTTTTACAATTGAAGTATTCATGTTTGCATAAAGTGCATCCATATACTTATCTATAAATATTTATTCATGCATCTATAGAAATGTATTCTCATTTTCTTACTTAAAATCAACATGATAGTGATATAAATAGGCTTGTGTTAACATGACAATGAGAACGTAGGTTTTCCAGTAGCAGAGAGTGGACTTCTGTGTTCATGTAATATCTGGTATACTGGATAGTCTGAAATGCACAGGAGCACAGTTAAAATCTTCTTTTTGAAGGAGGAGCACAAGGATCTGACCTCAGTGAAACACTTTAGGCCAAAATCCTTAGTCTACATTGGGAATGTAAAGGTCTGCTGTTTCTGTGAGGCTGTTTTGCACTGGCACCCAGAGAAGGATTTATGAGAGAATAACAGAGTCCTTCAAATGCTCTGGCTTCCTTTTTAGGTTTTTATCTTTTGACATTCTCCCTTCAACAACATAATATTAAAAAGATTTTCTCTTTTTAATAAACATTTGATAAGCTTTTTGGTGGAATGGTTGGTTTAAAAACAAAAATAAACTCAATTCTATATACAAATAAGTAAAAAGTCTTGAACTGCAAGGGTCTTATTCAATTTCATCATGTTTTTGTAAATATTTTCTTACAGACATTTACCATAGACAGTGGCATTCAGGTAAAGACCAGTATTGATTTCTGTTCTATAAACCACTGTATTACATTTGACAGTAGACCTAGAGAATCTTAAATGCAAAATCTTGTGATATCTTCTACACTGTCACAGTGTGAACATAAACCTGACTGAGTACTTTCAATTTCTAGTCAGTCTACGTCTCACGTGTTCTCAAGTTGTTCTCAGCATGACAGAAATAGTGAAAGAGCATGAAGTCACAGGGTTATAGAGTGGTTGAGGTTGGAAGGCATCTCTGGAGATCATCTAGGTCAATCCCCTTGCTGAAGCAGGTTGGCCTTGTGCAGGTTGCACAGGTTTGCCTCCAAGCAGATTTTGAGTATCTCCAGAGAAGTAGACTACACAATCTATCTGGGTAAATTGTTTGAGTGCTCTGTCATTTTCACAGTTAATAAGTCCTTCCTCATATTCAAATAGAACTTCTTGTATTTCAGTTTGTTCCTGTTGCCCCTTATCCTGTTAATAGATGCCTGAAAAGAGTCTGGTCCCATTCTCTTGACACCTGCTTGAAGGTATTTGTATG
This sequence comes from Pitta sordida, assembly GCA_013390025.1. NCBI lineage: Eukaryota > Metazoa > Chordata > Aves > Passeriformes > Pittidae > Pitta > Pitta sordida. The sequence goes on from WEKX01019380.1 coordinate 26,764, forward strand.
TATTGATAAGGTCCTCTCTCAGACTTCCTTTCTCCAGGCTAAGCAGGCCCAGCTCCCTCAGCTTTTCCTTGTAAGAGCAATGTTCCAGTTCCCTAATAACCTCGTGGACCCTCTCCAGAAGTTCGTTGTCTTTCTGGAACTGAGGAGACCATACTGGGCATAGTACTCCAAATACAACCTCATTAGAGCTGAGTTACAAAATCCACTTTAGTACAGTGGTAAGTGTCCCCACCTGGCGTGTGGGAGACCTGGGTTTGATTCCTGTCAGGGAGACAGTGTTAAGAGTTGGACTCGATGTTCCTTGTGGGTCCCTTCCAACTCAGAATATTCTGTGATTTTGTGAGTAGAGGAGCTCCTCCTTTGACATCCTGGCAATGCTCCTTATGCTCTCCAGGATACCACTGGCTTTCTTGGCTACCAGGGCACACTGTTGGCTCATGGACAGTTTGCTGCCCAACAGGGCCTAGAAGTCATTCTCCACAGAGCTTCTTTCTAGCAAGTCAGCCACCAGCCTTTCCTGATATATGGGGTTATTCCTTTCCAGGTGCAGGGCCCTACAACCACTGTTCTCCCCTCATCTATCAAGCCTGTCATTCCATCATAGAGGGCAATCAGATTGGTCAAGCATGATTTTCCTTTAGAGAATCTATGCTGACTACTGATCATTTTCTTGTCTTCCATGTGTATAGATATGACATCCATCATGAACTGTTCCATTACCTTCCAGGGAAGAAGGTAGGGCTGACTGTTCTGTAGTTCCCTGAATTCTCCTTGCCTTTTTCAAGACTGGAGTGACACTGGTTTTCCTCCAGTCCTCAGGTATCTCTCCTGCTCCCTGTGACTTTTCTAAGATGGTGGAGACTGGCGTAGCAGTAATATTTGCCAACTCTCTTAACACTCATGGGTGTATTCTATTGAGACCCACGGATTTGTGGGTGTCAAGTTTACTGAAATGATCTCTAATGCAATACTCCTTGATGACGTAGTTTCTTTCTCCAGAATTTTTTTCCTCCAGGGTCTTCAATTCCTGAGGGTTGGCCTTAGCAGAGAAGACAGAAACAAAGAAGGCATTTAGCACTTGCTCTGGTTGGCCTGGTTTATTCCCTAGCGGCGTGTGATGACATGAGCATTGACACTTTGGACCTCACTGCCTGATTCCTTCATTTTAAAGACCATGACTCGAAGTTGTCTAGTCTGCTGCTAAAGATTCCCTTGCCTCCTCTATGTGGATTCTACCCTTCCTTAACAGATTATAGTCATTGAAGAATGCTCCATTGTCACAAAAGCCCAAACCCTCATGACAGCCCCATCCATGAAGCCAGAAGTCACATTTGCGTTTTGCATCTATTTCACTACCCTTTTTTCTGACTAGTAAAATAGAAAAAATGAAAAGTTAGCTTGAACATCAATATTTTTTACTTGAGCCCCAATGGCTTTACAGTCTTTCTTAATTCTGCCCAGGTTCTGGTTTGCAGTATCATTTGTGCCTAAATGAAACATGGGAGATTGGGGTTCGATTCTCGCCTTGGAGGCAATGGTGTCATTTAAGAGTTGGACCCCATCATTCTTATGGGTCCCTTCCAACTCAGAATATTCTCTGTGTGTTTGGGTTGGGGGGGAGGGGGGCGCGTAAGAGTAGCAATGGATAGTAGTCTGTGCTCTTGACAGGTTGTGGTGCCCTCTAGGCAACACTGCAGACCTTAGCTGCCATAAGGCCTCATACCTCTTGTGACTCCCTGTCAGACAGGTAGTCTTAAAGTGCTGCTTAAAAGAAAGCCACCAGCTTTTTTTGGTATTGATAGTATCCTGCTGGTACAGCTTCTCCTTGAAGATCTTGCCTGTGGATTACTATAGTTGTTAAAGCTTCATATCTGTTTTAGATTGTCATGCTAGAGTGTAGAGGTTGAAGGAAAATCTTGTTTTTGTGGGTAGCTAGTGACCAAGGTGCCTCATTTTCTATGATGCCTGCAGGAGCATTTTTCTGAAATCATCTCTCTCTCTCTCTCTCTCTCTCTCTGTCTCTCTGTCTCCACTTCAGCATCCATAATACTAAGTAGACTGAGAACTCTTTCCTGCAGCTCAGCCACCTAAAATCCTTCTATGGATGCCAACAGATCGTCCTTCTATGCACACTTTATGCAGGTACTTACGTTTTCTCCAGGAGAAGGATATCATTGCAAAACCTACTGTCTGTACTGAGTTTCTCTTCTTACCAGTTCTGTCTGGTTGGAAGCATCTGCTACCTCAAGGGCTCTCTCTGTGCAGACACTGGTTTTAACTCTAAGGAGACTGGTGACCATTATGGCAGAAGCCCAGAGCATTTTTCTGGAGTCTAAGTCTACAAGCAGGATGCACTGCCATTCTCATTGGCTGTTCTATGAAATCTGTTGTTCCCTCTCTATTCCTTTGCCCACCCTGGTCAAAGCACTTCTGGTTGCCAGCACTTCTCAGGGCCATTTCAGCCTCCTGCAGTTGCTCCTGGAAAGACCCAAGTATCATCTGACTCTCTTGTGAGGGCTTCCAGTTCCAGGCATGGATCTCTGTTCTTGCTTAGTTTTCCCTGGGTCTGGGATCCCCTCTGGACGCCCTGATCTAGTGCTCAGCCGCAGAATTTACTCTTGCTGCTACTTCATGCCTCATTGACATTAGTTATATATCTTTCTCTAACTTTACAATATGCAAAACTTGTATAATCCATGACATCCTGAAGTCTCATCTGCTTTCAACTACACTAACTTCAGTGGATAGCTATCAGAAGTCTGTTACATTCATTGGCAGCTCTCATATAGTGTTCCTCAGGGGTCAATACTGGGGCCGATATTGTTCAATATCTTTGTTGGTGACATGGCCAGTTGAACCGAGTGCACCTTCAGCAAATTTTGTGACAACAACAAGCTGTTTGGTGCACTTGACATGCTGGAAGGAAGGGATGCCATCCGGAGCGACCTTGAATGGCTTGAGAGGTGGGCCAATGCAAACCTCATAAAGTTAAACAAAAAGAAGTACAAGTTTCTGCATCTCAGTTGTGGCAATTCCAGGCACACCTACAGGCTGGGCAGAGCAGTGACTGAGGGCAGCCCTGCAGAGAAAGACTTGGAGTTGAGGGTAGATAAAAGACTCAGCAAGTGCCAGCAATGCGTGTTCATAGCCCAGAGGGCCAAATTGAATCCTGGGCTGCATCAAAAGGAACATGACCTGCAGATTGGAGAAGGTGATTTTCTTCCTCTTCTCTGTTCTTGCGAGACCTCATTTGGAGTACTGCACTTCTGGTGTCTCCAGCCAGAGGAGGGCCACAATTCTCCATACAGAAATACACATCTTCTCATTCAGTACTTAGTCTCGTAATTCTGATATACAGAGTGCCCTCAGAAATTGCAGGGGGACGGGTCTGGACAGGTCTCATGAGTTATGCAATCTGTGAATATACTAAACCTGTGAATATTCAATTAACACTCGCCCGTAGCCACGCACCCTCCACTAATTATGTCTGGAGGGCAGTCCTGAGAGCGTGGGTTGCACTGTAGCACCTCATTAAAGCAGAGAAAGCGTCTTTTGGTGCCTCTCAGACATGGAATCTGGGGTCTGGGATGTTATATGCACGTATGCGGTCGCACAACTTACTGAAAATCCAACCACAAATAATTGAATATGCAAATATGAAAACCACAAATATCTAGGGTTTCTCTGTATGGGAATAGTAACTGTCAAACACTTATTTCCAAATTCTTTTTCAGAATAATTCAGAAGGAGTAATGTCTGCTGTGCAACTGTTTGTTCATACACATTCTGACACGTCAAAGAAACATAACATCATAAAGACTAATAGCTAATTTATTGTTATTTGTAAGATGATTTAATTATTCTTTGTTTATAAATTAGATTTGAAGAGATTTGGATGTACAGTGAATCCTCTGGATTTGTGGATTATGGGCCTCCTGTCAGTTCCGTGGAACCTTTAATCTGTGAATACTGGTCGGATATTAGTATGGCAAATTGTTGCCAGAAATATGGCAACTTCGGAACACTGTAACATCCCATGCTCCTTATGGGCAGCAAGGAGCCATGGGATTTGGCTTTTTTTCCCTTTTAACTGCAGCAGCTAACACTGGCAGGATTGCTTTGCCTGAGTCTATGAATATGTGCATATGCACATATGCAAATGTATGCTGGTGAATCTAGGCTGGCTGCTGGCATGAGGGAACAGAAGCCTCCTCCTGGTGAAGCAGCGGTGGCGACATGGACACGTCCTACCACTGCCCCGTCCCAGCACA
>WEKX01019382.1:0-10743 GCA_013390025.1 Pitta sordida
CAATCTTGAGGCTATCCCCAGTTTCTTCAAGAGCAATAATAAGTCTACCTCTTCCTCCTGGTCAGGCAGTTTGTAACATACTCCAACCAGGATTTCAGCTTTACTGGTTGTCCCTCTTACCTTAACCCATAGGGTCTCAACCTGATTATCCTTAATGTCAGGCTCCATGGTATCAAGAGTTGCTTTAATATATAGGGCCACTTCCCCACCCCTTCTTCCTCTCCTATTTCTTCTAAAGAGTGTGTAGCCTGCCAATGTAGCACCCCAATCGTGCGTGTCATCCCACCATGTTTCCTTGATGGAAACTATATCATATCACTCGTGATGCACCAAAACTTCCAGCTTTCCCTGTTTATTTCACAGGCTGCGTATATTAGTATACATGCACCTCTACTGGATTGCTGAATTCATTTTTGACTCATTTATACCAGTTTCAGTGCCCTCTCGAGTGACTACTGCATCCCCTTCCCCCTTCAAACCTGGTTTGAAGCCTTTTCAATGAGTCCTACCAGCCCACGGGCCAAAACCATTTTGCCCTTATTTGATAGATTCTACCCTTCAGAGTCTAGCAAACTAGGTTTGGTGAAGGATGCCCCATGATCATAAACCCCAATATTCTTCTGGTGGCACTACTCCCTGAGCCATTTTTTAATAGCAAGAGTTCTCCTACTCTTTTCAGGTTCCAAACCTGCCACTACAGGGACTGAGCAAAAAATTACCCGCATCAATTGACCAAGCTCCTTAAATTACTTTCTAATTTCTCTGGATCCCTTCTTGTTAACCTCATCACTGCCGGCTTGGACAATCAGCAGGGGATAATAATCAGAAGGTCAAATTAGTTCTGGCAACCTCTCAGCAATATCCCATACCTGGGCGCCAGGGAGGCAGTAGATTTCCCTGTGGGATGGGTCTGGTTGACAGGTAGGTCCTTTTATTCCCCTCAGAAGGCAGTCACCGACAACCACCACCCTCCTTTTCTTTTTGACACTAGAGGTTCTCATTTGCTTGGTGGAAGAGGTAGTTCCTAGTGATTTACTAGGTGGAGTGCCTCCTTCCATACCATCCTCCTGATCCCCAAAATCCAGGACCCCAAACCTGTTCTGTGGGGGCAACTCAAAAGGTGGCATCTGAAAAGGTGGTGGTGGACAGGAGAGAGATTCCTTACCCTCATGGGAGGAGACCTGTTCCCATTCCCCCTCAACCTCTAGGTTTCTTTCTTCTACCTCATGAAGGGGAATGTGAGGTGCATGAGGCTCCTCTGGCTCTCAAGAGTCTCTAAAAGATGGAAGTGAACAGGCCCTCAATTCTATTTCCCTTTCACTATCTCGAACACTCCTCAGCCTTTCAACCTCTTCCTTCAGCTCTGCCATCATGCAGAGTAGGTCATTTACCGGCTTACACCAGACACAGGTGCTTTGCAGGCTGTCCTATTCAGCCATCAGGCTCAGGCATTCCCTGCAGCCAGGAGTCTGAACAACCACATCCATTAACACCAGGATTGCTTGGGACTGAATCTCCCTTGTGGCATTGGTCTTGACTTTCATCTGTTTGATTCTAACCATTACTGACAGGGGGAGGTTTAGAAAGACAAAGACAAGGAGAGAAACTACCTACCAAGACAGCATCTGCAACCCTGCCTGCCCACCCGGCCAGCGTGAACTGACATGCTAACTGCCTCTTAGTCACTTCCTCAAAAAGCCCCTACACTTAATCCTCCTGTTCACCGTGCTCCTGAGAATGTTAATAGCTTAAATACCCACAGGTGGTCAGGGAGAGTGGCTGCCTGCATGCTGCAAAACCAGCCCAGTCGGCAGCAAAGCAGCTGGTTGGGGATGACCCTGCCCCCCCAAGCTGGAGAAGCTCAGCTCACAGAGTGTCCCTTGGTACCCTCTTGCTAGCCACCTGACTGCAACCTCCCTTCAGGTAGTTGTAAACAACAATGAAGTCACCTCTGAGCCTCCTCTTCTCCAGGCTGAACAGTCCCAGTGCCTGCAGGTGCTCCCCACAGGACTTGTTCTCCAGTCTTTTAACCATCCTTATCGCCCTTCTCTGAAACCTCTAAAGAAATTCAAAGTCTTTCTTAAACTGAGGAGACCAGATGTGGTCTGACCAGTGCTGAGTATAGGGAAAGAATAACTTCCCTTGTCCTACTGGCCACGTTGTTCCTGATACAGGCCAGGGTCCCATTGGCCCTCTTAGCCACCTGGGCACACTGCTGGCTGATATTAAGTTTTCTGTCAACCAGTACTCCCAAATCCCTTTCCATTTCACCACTCTCTAGCCACTCATCCTCTAGTTGATAGTGATGCATGGGGTTGTGATGTCCAAAGTGAAGAACCTGGCACTTAGACTTGTTAAATCTCATATTATTGGAATCTGCCCATTTCTCTAGTGTGTCGAGGTCACTCTGAAGGGCCCTCCTACCCTCTGGCAGTTCAACATTTGCCCCCAGCTTGGTATCATCTGCAAAGTTGCTAATGGTGGACTCAATTCTCTCATCCAGATCATCAATAAAGATGTTGAACAGTGCTAGGCCAAGCACTGATCCCTGTGGGACTCCACTGGTGACAAGTTGCCAGCTGGATGTGACACGGTTCACCAACACTCTCTGAGCCTGTCCATCCAACCAATTCTTAACCCAACATAGAATGCTTCTATCCAGGCCATGCTCTGAGAGTTTCTCTTGAAGCTTGCCATGGGAAACTGTGTCAAAAGCTTTTAGAAAATGCTGCTTTGTTTTAAAAGCAAGAGAATTTACTTTCTTTTTAAATTTTATTTCAATTAGAATGAGAAGAATCCACTTGTAATTATCATATTGAGAGTTATTAGAGGCTGTGATCTTGTTAGATATACATATATAGCATGCTTTTGTGGTCCTTTTATTTGAGTGTTCAGCCAGGAAAAGATGAGCAAACCCATAACGGGAAAATTACATACATGGATGGAAATTTTATGAGCTGCCAATAAGGTGAATTTGTTGAACAATAGGTAGTAAGAGAAAGACTCCTGAGAAAGGAATGAAGCAAAAGTCACTGGGAGACTAAAAGTAAGTAAACCATGCCTGGGAGCAGAACACTTTCTCAGATTATGAAGTACTGTGAAAAGCTGTGCCTGAGCAAGAGGAGGGTGAAGACCTTTTTATGATTCTGTGTTGGCAGGGATTTTGATATCCAGAAAGGACTTACTTTTCCTTAAGCTTTACCAAATCCTCACAGCATCCAATCTACATAAGTACAATCAACTTCCGTGAAGGACAATGAAGAAAGATACTTGTGGTGCTGGCATTTCTCCTACCTACAATGAATCCATGTCTCAGTGCTCCAGGGTGTAAAATTGCTGAGGCAGCAACATGTATTCTTCTACCAACACAATCCCACTTTCGCTTCTGTCACAAACCAAAGTGCCATGGTGTTTAAAATCAGTGCTGGTACAGCTATTTTGCATTTTGTGAAACAGCTGTAGCACTTATACGGAAAGTTTTATCCTTCAGGAACAGGAGCAGGCGTCACACCTTCTCTGTGACCCTTCTATACCTACAAAGTGTGAACAGACAAAGAGGTTGTTGAAAATGCAGTCCAAATGACATTTTTGTAAGAGTGTGTTTTATATCTCTTTCCATAAGTTTCTTAGAGGTTTTACCTGTTGACCTGGGTCAGGGCTGCTCTGCTCACAAAGGAAGGTGTCTCCAAGTGCTTCACTCTCTGATCTTCTAAGATCTGCATGCCTCAGTAAGGCTGACTCAAGACTTGCCCTTGTATTAATATGATTGTTAAGTGTCCAAGTGTTTTTATACTGGCTACTGTCAGTACTGTACTCAGGGTAGATGTTTGCAAGGTGGCCACTTCTTACCAAGTTACAAGTTGCCCTGGAATGAGTAAATTTCACATCATAGAAACTCAGTTACAGCCAAGTATGTGAGTCACCATAAGGAGGTTTCTTACTGTCTAGAAGAAACTAACTGTATTTGAAGAAGAAACTCAGATGTGACTGATTCATCTGACCTGACATCCAGTCAGGTGTTTACAAGCACATGGTTGACCAGCCTATTACTCAGCTGTGGAAAAACATGTACTCCATACTTGTCCCATTTCTTTGTAAATTCTGAGGCAAAAATTGATTTATTTTTGAATTCATGTGCACCATTCTTTGTTTGTACACTGATCGCACTTTTCTACAAACTGTTTGCTCTAATCAGTATTTGCCACATATATTCTCTGAGGCGCGGAGTGATGCTGTGACATCCTCAAATCTTGAAAGTGTTTCTGACATTCATGTCTGTTTACAATGCTGAGTATTTTGCAGCATTGAACACTGATTACCCTTTTACTGTCTTCTTTGATCTCTGAATCGGAGTCTATCTGCTTGAGGAATCTCTCATTTCTTAATATTATTCCTTTCAACTTGTGTATTACTGTTTAGTACAAGTGTAAACCAGGTATATAAAGGATTACCCTGTTGATTGCGTTGAGTCTCTGTCACAGCCTTTGGCAGAGTTACCTACACTGTTCCTGCCTATGAGCTCCCTTTTCCTACGAGACAGCTGAGAAAAAAATCGTACCTTTTGCCATACATTTTTTAATTGATTGCACTGAAGACTGACATATACAAAAAAACAAGTAACGTGTTCCAACAGAGCAGTCAGATTCAATTTATGCTAATTATCTTTGCATTCAGACACAGCATGGGCATATAAGAAAAGAACGGATTGACTTGAAACATAATTACTTGAATTGAGTTACAATTTCTCCAGTCCTTTACTTAGTGTTGAAGACTACATACAGGAAACAAAGTATTTTAAAAAATAAATTAATAAGATGACACATGAAGTCTCTCTTTTTTTAAATTTTAAAATAAAACCTCAAAGCTCTTAGACTTTGAACAAAACTCTGAAGCTGCCAGTCCTTTCCCAAAGTGAGCCTTGTGAAGCATTGTGTATTACATCTTTTGCTATTTAAGACATTTGGACCTTGGTTACAAAATTGGCCTAGAGGAAGCTAAAACTACCTTTCCTTCTTTCTTTTAAATATTTCTGGCTTAAAATCATCATGCTCTACCATGCTCTTATGGACATATGGAGAGGCATATAAGTTGAGCTCTGTCACTCTGGGACTAGCAAGAAAACAAATAAGCTTAACTTCAATAATATAAATACACCAAAGAAAAACTATTCCCATGCACAATTTGGGAAGATTTGCATAAAATAAAAAGAGAACTCACTTTGAGAAAGTAATTATATAGATTCAAGTACACATTTGTGTAAAGCTCTCATTTTAGTGTGAAAAAGGCCTAACAATGCATGAAGGTATACATAGGATGAAAACCAGAGGGAAATATTCACAGAATCACAGAATATGACTGAGGTATATTAAAAATATAGTGAACTGTCTCAAACCAAGGTACTCTTATGTTGAAATAAAAGAAAAAATTCAGAGAAATGTAAAAAAATTTACCTGATTTGCTTAGAAGTCCTCCTGGAGAAAAAAATATTTCTATTATAAGATGCCATGTTAGAAAAGCAACAACGGGATACAAGCAAGCCAGGAGGCTTGGAACCATCACATAGATGCTAGACTGACTGGTCAAATGTGATTATGTCCTGGATCTGCTACTCAAAACATTTTCACAGAATCACAGAATATTCTGATTTGGAAGGGATCCACAAGGATCATCTAGTTCAACTCTTAAAAGCCACCACTGCCTTCCCGGTGGGGAATTTTGTTCAACTGGATGTGATAATTAGTCTGTGACAGCCTTAACTGTAGGGACCATGAAATACTGAAATTCAAAATCAGAGGACAGTGAGGAAGGCAAGTAGCAGAGCACAGGACTTGGGCGTCAGACTTTGGCTTCTGCAGGGAGCTGGTAAGCGGGATCACAGGGCAGGCAATTCTGAAGGACAAAGGAGCTTAAGAGAGCTAGGTCTTTAACGGCAACACCTAAAGGTCTTTAAGGTCAGCATCCCCTAAGAAAAAATATTGCTGCATCCTGATACTCAGGAAAGCTAGAAGCTAGAAGGAGACCAGCTTGGCTAAAAAGGGTGCTCATAAGTGAGCTCTGGCACACAAAGAAATTACAGAGCATGTGGGAAAAAGGATGGGTTACAAAGGAGAAATATGGAAACTGCCCAGCCTTTTGTGGATCATGTAGGGAAAACCAAAGCTCAAGTGGAATTGAAAGTTTGAAGCGACACACAGAGAAAGAAAAATTTGCTACATTAATAGTAAAAGGCTAAATGTGGAAGATTTGAACACATTTGTGAGTAGAGAGAGGTTGCCCAAGGATGTTGTACAGGCTTCATTCTTGCAGGGTTCCGAAATGCAACAGAGTGAAGACCTGAGCTGGTCTTATCTTGACCCTCCTATGAGCAGAAGGTCAGTCTACAAACTTTCTGATGTCCCTTCCAACCTAAGTGATTCCAGGATTGATTAGAAATAAAACTATATTTAGTTTTCACATAACGTCAAGTAATATATCAATTTTTGTGTGTTCAGACAAAATTTTAAATTGGGAAGTGAGGGATTGAGCTGTCTTAATCTGTAATGCGTGTTCTTTCCAGAGTTTGAGCATGAGTATTAATGGGTATGCAGAGGCAGAATAGATGAAAAGAGGGAGATTTATCTTCTTAATTGGCGGTGTCTTCACTTGGTTTCAATTAAAAATATTTCACATAAGAGCTAGAGCCCATATATTTCAGTATGATTATTTACTGGATGTAGTCCATTGAGCATAGTGTTTAATGTTTCTCTGACTTATTGTTCTGACAGAAATTCCTTATGTACTCATCCAAAAATAGAAAGGGAGGGAGCTTGAGATAGCAGCCTTCCAAACAACAAAATCATAAATCCACAATTTTGTTGCTTTTACTTCCTATAAACCTGACATTGCTTTTTTCTGGGTGAATTTCCATCTTCTGAAGGGTGAAGAAAAAGATATTGCAGCTGTGTTTTGCACATGCAAGAACCTGTGAAGTAGAATAAATTACCAAGCTTGGTTCTGAAACTTGAATTCAAGCACATGGTTGGTTAGTAGTACAAGTATTCCTCAAGTAAGCCAGTATCCTATTCTCAGGTGTCAGGTTTTCATAATTGGCTATGATGTGATGAATGACTTAAGATATTTCAAGTTGATGTGAATATCAGAGTTGCAATTGTACCTAGGTTGGCTGTGTGTTTTCATTTTGACTATAGCATTTCCAATCTACATTTATTTAAGTGTTTTGAAAGCATAGATGGGTTTTTGTGTAGGAAAGGTGTATGCTATCAAAATAGAGGGCAATTTTATGGAGTATGTAAGGTATTACATACATACAGATCCCTAATCTCCATTAAAATAGACAAAATCTGAAAAGGGCCTAATCTGATGTTTTTATTACTGTCTTAGATCTGCCCACATTTCTTCCTTGAGGCATGCAGACAGATTTGATAAGCAAACCTTGCCTGATGGTGAATGCTTAAAGGGAACGTTTTTCTACATGCCTTTCAAAGTACAGAAATGTTAGGCGTAGAAGCATTCTACAGGCATAGGACTGCATTGTACTTCAAAGGATATGCTCCCATATCTCATCTTCTGGAGTGGGGTCAGAGGGCTGAATCAGCTTTTCAAATGCCTTGGCACAACCAACATTAGCATGAACATTTTTGGTGTTGACTGAATTAAAAGGTGAGCACACTGTCACAAATTAAGGTACTTCTAATCTGCAGGTTTTTCAACTTATTACAGATGTATGGGTGTCTGGACTGGGAGGAAGAAAGCCTAAAAAAGGAAGGAATCTCTGGCAATGCTGTCAGCCTTGAGTTGACACTGCTGCACACACCATGAGTGAGGACAGGAGCTTGCTTAGGGTAAATGCCAGCTGGTGGCAGTTGAGAGAGCAGTGTACTCTACCTCCTCTGTCCCTTTCTCTGCCCTTCCATACATCTGGTAAGCAAAAAAAGGTGTCAGAGTCGTGAAGGCAACTGATACAGCAAGTCTGTTGAGTACAAGAAACAGTCTTATGCCTTAGTTGTTGTGGATGTGTCATCAAAACAAAACTTTTTGCAGTACTAAGGCTGCCTCCAGGGAGGAGTACCACATCCTGTGAAATAATTGTGCTCAGACAAGCACTTAAAGCTTCTCCTATATAGAAGAAGGATGAAAAAATAGGTTCAGGTCAGTGTTGAGTATTTGTAATTTTTAGTTTAAGAAACGGTGCTTGGAGATGAATAAACTAAAAAAATGATGGATTTATACATATATATATATATATGTATATATGATGGCTATTATTAGTTTTCTATACCCTATTATATCACTTCTCTTATATTTTGGACATTTGTGAAGAAATGAGCCTACTTCTAAAATATAAGGATCAATTCCTTAGTGGTAACTTCAGATCATGATCCACCAAATCTAGAAGCGTATGCAACTGGTGCATCCACATATGCTTTACATCCCCTGGGTCCAGCATCACATTCAGCATGGATTTTGGGAAAGTGGAGGGAATGTAAGGATTCCTACAAAAGCTCAGGTCCATGGCTCTTGGGTGATCTTTACTCAGCCTGTAGAATAACATTGTGATCTGAGGTGGCGTTGACATCCCTCTCAAATTTGCAAAATACTGCCTTAAAATTAAAGTCTTAATTAGACAATTACTATAGACAACATCATACAGATCTCAGACAACTGAATGGATTCAGTGATCTTGGAGGTCTTTTCTAACCTTAATGATTCTGTTATTATATACCTCTTACAACCTTTTCTGGGCATGAAAAGTAACAGTAAAATCTGAGCAGTTATTTTATACCAGTTATTACCAAACAGTTTCTTTTCTTTGTGTAGTGAATTGATTAACCTTGAGCTGTTGGAAATGAAGGAACAAATGCAAAGCAACTTTATCTTGAAATTCTTTGCTTCCCAGACTTTATCTAAGCAACAGATCATAGGTGTCCTGGAGAAAGAACTCCCGGTAAACTGCAGAGGCGTTTTACTATAGCAACCTATGGAGCATCTCCTCCCTTGTTGTTCATCACAATAACGTTCTTGAGAAGCCAACAATTTGCTTTCTTCAAGCTATGAAAATTATTGTATTAGCCATTTATGGGACACAAGTGGTTTTTATCACCTTTAAACAGCAGCACATTTGGTTCTGTAAGTGGATATTGTCAGAAGATACTGTGTTGCAAGGGAGTTTTACTTGTTGGTTGTGAATCACACTTGAAATGAGTGAGTAATCATTGCTAATTTGACAGGCAAGCACCATTAAGTTACAGAATAATATGCCTAAAGTCATTGCAATATTATAATGTTTGTAAAACTAAATTCAAAACATATTTCCCTAAAAGTTAAAACAAATTTTCTGCTAGACTTGCAGAAGCAATGAACGTTTTTGTTCACATGAAAACTAATTTTTTTAGATAGGAAGAAAAATTCAAAATTTTTATTCATCCTAGGAACATTACTTTTCACTATTTGACTTTTGAAGGCAAGGGAAAATATACTGTAAAAGTACCTACAGAGCTACCAATTAGTGCCTGGTAAAGCACTGCATAGTGGAAATTACTTGCAGGAGGTGGGAGCCAAATACTTGTACATATCATATTGATAAATAATGTACCTTAGCAGCTTCCTGTAGGGTTTAATCTTAACTGTTTCAAAATGTTTTCTATAATTGTATAAATAAACCACTTATTACATGCAGTAAAGAGTATTTAATTACTTCCCTGAATTTTTAATAACAGATCATATAGCACACCTCACCTTTAGAAGAGAAAAAATGGAAAGCCAGCAATGCATGCCGGTCACCTTTCATTCAAAGATGGAAGGATATGTTTAAATAGCACGAGCTTAAACAGCACTGAAAATTTGTTATGGAATCAGGAGTGGACTGGACCAGTGATATTTCTGTATCTCCATGCAGAAGGTTCTTTTGTATTTCAAGAGGAGCCTCAGTCGAGGCCACAGGGGGGCAATCCAGAGGCCCATAGACAAAGATCTTCAGATGTATTCACTGGCATCAGAAGTGTTTCAGGTGGAATCTTTCCACAAAATACAGTAAGCCACTTGCAAAAGATTATTTAAATGAAAACCATAGAATGGCTTGGGTTCAAAGGGACATTAAAAATTATCTAGTTACAACCCCCCTTGCTATGGACAAGAACATCTTTCACTGGATCAGATTGCTTAGAAATCCATCCAGCCTGGCCTTAAACACTTCCGGGGATGTGGCATCCACAGCTTTTTTGGGAAACCTGTTTAAATGCTTTACCACCCTCACAGTAAAGAATTTGTTCGTAATATCTAATCTAAACCTACACTCTTTTAGTTTAAAGCCATTCCCCCATGTCCTGTCAGTACATGCTCTTGTAAATAGTCTCCATCTTTCTTGTAGGCAGAGCATTGCATGGCACATTTTAATTTATTTTTCTTGAAACATTTCTGTTAAGGACAATAAGAAGTGTTTCTATAAGTACATCAACAGTAAAAAGAGAGGCTGCAACAACCTCGACTCCTTAATGGATGCAAAAGGGAACATAGTAAGCGATGAGGAAAAGGCAGAAACACTTAATGCCTTCTTTGCCTCTGTTTTTAACAGTCAGACAGACTGCCAGCAGGACAACTGGACCAGTGGGCTGATGGAAGGCATTGGGGTGCAATATAACCCCTTTGTAATCCAAGAGGAGGAAGTCAGAGACTTGCTGAGTGGCTTGGATCCTCACAAGTCCATGGGACCAGATGGGATCCATCTGAGGGTGATGAAAGAACTAG
>WEKX01019382.1:22314-41372 GCA_013390025.1 Pitta sordida
TTTCTCTCCTATAGGGCATATGAATAGGCTTCATTTTCTTTCTCTTGTTTCCACCAAAAATTAGTCTTTGCTTTCCAGCTAATTGATTTATGACTGAGAATTGCTTCAAATGTAACACCACTTTTGTAATTTATCCCTTTCTAATACAAAATCAGAAACAAAGAAGCAAATGGATTCGCAATTCTCTTGCCTTAAATGGAATAATGAATGTTATTAAAAAGTCATTATCATATCCATTTGATCTTTCTAGAGTTATTATAAACTTACTTTCCATGTTAGATAATAGAACATACATGCAGTGGAGCATGTGTCCTCTCACAATTGAATGGGTACTATATGTATGAATGTAACTTTCACTATTTAGTTAGGCACCTCTGAATTTAACCCTAAAATTCATTCGCTTTCTCAGTAAGGATCTCTACAGCTTGGAGAAACTTGTATTCTGTTTTTTTATTCTCCGGGACAGACATCAAGAGGAAAAGTAAAACTCTTAAAAAGGATTTAATTTCCTTTTGGTGAGGTGGTAACTTGCTCAATTTTTTTGTCATGTGTATTTTTTATAGCTGATACTTGCTTCCAAGTAATTTTAACAATATTTTTCCTGTCTTGACGGGATTGAAGGTTTCTTATTTTTCAAGTTAAAATAGATTGTTCAGGCCATGATTTTCCTTTGGAAAAAAAAAAATTTAAAGAGATATTTGCTAAGATTTCCAATAGTCATTTAGTTGAAGTTCAAAACAAAGAATGAATGAAAGTGATGGAATGATTAAATGAACAGAGGTGTAAAATAACTGAACCTATTAACTCAGTGGAACCAGTTGAACATGATTTGGCTTGCTTTTACTTTGTTCTTTTCCTTCTCAACCAATTACCTCTCAGACTTACCTGATAGAGCTAATTCTTCCATCTGTGACATTACTCAATGTTTAAAGATTACCGACCAAACCAAAACCTAAAGGAATCACTGAAGTGAAGACAGTCTCTTTAATAGCTTGTCTCTCACTGAAAATATCTGATGACATTTTTAACTGACAAACTGTAGGTTTGCTTAAAGTAGGCATTGCATCAGTGATGCAACTCTCTAATGTGAATATTTCTGAAATTTGCAGGGTTCTGGAAATATTTCTACTGCATCTTGTGTAAAATTGAATTATAGCCAGCTCCAGGCAAGAAATAGGTAATACTTTTATGGCCTCTGGAGCAACCCAAAAGTGAAATTAACTCCCAGGTCCAAAGACTTGTGCCAAGTTTCTGGCTTTTATATTGTAATGGTGGAGGTATGCTTTCTCCAGTCATCAATCTATTCCAGCCCTTGAACACTTCTTTATAAATTAGTGAAAGCAACTTGTGAAAGATAATCCCATAGCCTGTATAATTCACTATGAAAGGCCTCCTGCCTAAGCTGCGTATCTTCTTTCTTTGATAGCTCTTTTCCCTGCTAACACCTCCTGAATATGCTCTTTTTGTGGTTTTTTAACCTTTGTACCACTGACTGCATGACTCGCCTGAGTTATTTAATGAAAGAAATAAGCACTTAAATCTTTCTATTAGATAGTTTTCAAACCAGATGCAGAAATCATGTGTTATTACAGAATGTTAACTTTTGACTTCTTAATAGTTTATAGTTTCCACAGCTCCTCCAGAAAGTTAGAATTCAGAAGCAAGAAAGGATACTTTGTGAATGATTAATATCTTCATTCTCTTAGAGTGTGACGCATGCATTGCTCATCAATTTTATGTGGTAATGTATCATGCCACTTATAAATACCTCATTATCTTCTCTGTGTAAACACATGTATCAGAAATACAACAGTTGAATGCTTGTGGGATTTATATTTCCCTAGGGAAAAGTAAAACTTCAGACTCAATATAGCATCCCTAGACCCAGCTGGTTGGCATATGAAGTATCACCTAGCTTGCTAGTGATTCTTCTAGGTTCAGGGTGGTCGTAAATGTATCCTAATCAGGGTGTTAGGCAAGTTTTGTTAGTCTTGGTCACAGGCAAATTAATATTTTTTTTTCTTTTTTTATGAGAATTTCTTCCTTTGCTTCCTCTTTCTGTGGGAGAAAAAAGATAGATTAACACATGAGGAAAAATTAATGCTTTCCATCTAGGGCTTGTTTACACAAACAAGACCCATGCAAATGACATTAATATTCTTGTTATTTTCAACTTTTTACTACCAATTTTCATTGCAAGTATTCAGTAAATAAATGTTTAATCAAAACAAGAGGTACAATAAGCTAGAGAATGGGAGATTTTGGCAGTGAAGATTGGAAAATCTCTCTTTTTTGAGTACCAATAATTTTACAGAGACGTTATTGATTATGATAGTTATTTTTATGGAAGTATCATCTCAGTAACAGTCCAAAAATATCAAGGAGTAGGAATTTATAGGACAATAAGAGCAAACTATACCAAGAGGAGAGTGTATGTAAGTTGTCATTCACCCATATGTTGAACACCGTTCACATTCCTTCTTATCAGAAAGGTCATATTGTGGAAATGGAAATATTCAAGAAAAAACAGTCATCAGCCAAAAGCAGGAAACAGCTTCCATACAAGCTGTGACTTGGTGGGCTGGCCATATGTATTGGGTTTACATGGCAAGCTTTTGGTAGCGGAGTGTACTGCAGAGTTTGCTTTTATGACAAGATGACAGAAGATTCTCCTATTCCTGATAGAGCCAATGCCAGCTGGCTCCAAGACAGACCTGGCACCGGAAGCTAAGCCCATTTGTGATGGCGGTAGTGACTCTGGGATAATGCATTTCAGAAAGAGAAAAAAATTCTGAGTAACAGCATCTAGGAGAGATGCATGGGACTATGTGAGATAAACTGTTCTGCAGACACCAAGTTCAGTGTAGAAGGAGGGGGAGGAAGTGCTTCCAGGTGCCGGAGCTGAGATACCCCTGCAGGCCATGGTACAGATCATGGTGGGGCAGGCTGTCCCTGTGCAGCCCATGGAGGTCCATGGTGGAGTAGAGATCTACCTGCAGTCTCTGGAGGAATCCTTGCCAGAGCAAGTGGAGTACCTGAAGGAGGTTGTGAATCCATGGGAAGACCATGCGAGAGCAGGATCCTGTCAGGACCTGTGGACTCATGGAGAGAAGACTCCAGGTCAAACGTTTTCTGAGAGGACTTGTGACCCTAAGGAGGACCCTCATTGGAGTAGCCTGTGCCTGAAGGATTGCAGCCCATGGAATGGACCCATGCTGGAGCAGTTTGTTAAGAACTCCAGCCCATTGGAAGCAGTTCATGGACTGTGTCCTGTGGGAACAATCCCATGCTGTAAGAGTGTGAGAAGGAAGGAGCACATAGACAATGCATAACAAACTGACCACAACACCCATTCCCCATCCCCCTGTTCTGCTCAGGAGGCAGAAGGTAGAGGGATCAGGAAGCCTGGGAAGATGGTAATAGGGAGAAAAGAAGTTTTTAGATTTTATCTTATTTCTTGCTATCTTACTCTGTTTAATTGGCAATAAAGTAATTTCCCTAAATCAAGTTTTGCCCATGCAAATAACTGAAATGTGATCTCTCCCTTTCTTTATCTCTACTCATGAACTTTTAAAAAATTTTCTCCCCTGTCCTTTTTAGGGGGAGGGGAATGATAGACCAGCTTGGCAAGCACCCAACAGCCAGCCAAGGTCAACCCACAATAGATGACACAAATAGATGACAGGGAGATGGGGAACATGAAGGAAACAGGCATATAATAATTCTAAAATCACAAATACCATGGCAAAAGGAGATAGTTTTTACTCTCTCTTCAAATACAACTAGGGGCATGAAATCAATTTATGAGAAGCCCATTACCAAATAGACAAAAGAGAAAGTTCTTCATGTTATTCATGTGATTAGAATGAGAACCAAGGAGCTTGCTGATAATCAATGTTGTGAATGATTAAAGGTTACGTGGTCTCAAGGAAGAAACGGACAAGTAGTTAGAAGAGGTATCTGTTGGGGGGTAGTAAACACAGAAATCACATCAGGAATTTAAAGGGTTTTTTTTTCCAACCTGTTATAGCCAATCTCCCACTGAATTAATAGTCCAAAATTAGTGTCTGAAGGAGTATGCTGTGAGGGAAGTGGGGACTGAAATTCTTACATCACAACCTAAATTATTATTTCAAATATTGACAAATGGATTAGTCCTCTTCTAATTTATGTAGATAAAACTGTATCTTAAAATATAACTAAAATTATTGCTTAAAATATAAGGGTCCTTCCATCAACCTTTATGAATTTTTCTTATTTAGAATCACAGAATAATTTAGGTTGGAAAAGACTCTTAAGATCATCATCACTAAACCATGTCCCCAAGTGCAACATCTACACACTTTCCATATACCCCAGGGGATAGTCACTCAACCAGTTCCCTGGGAAGCCTATTCCAATGCTTGACAACCATTTCAGTGAAGAAATTTTGTCTAATTTTTAATATCTATTATCTAACTTCCTCTGGCCCAATATGAGGCCATTTCCCCTTGTCCTGTCACTTGTTTCCTGGGAGAGGAGACCAACCCACAACTCTCTACAGTCTCCTTTCAGGTAGTTGGAGAGAATGGTAAGGTTCCACCCTTAGCAGCCTTTTCTGGTGGAAGGTAGGAGGGCTCTGGTGGAAAGTAGGAGAGACCTTGACAGGCTGGATAGATGGGCTGACTCCAATGGCATGGCGTTCAACCAGTCTAAGTGTCGGGTCCCACACTTTGGTTACAATAATCCCATGCAGAACTATAGGCTGGGGGTGGAGTGGCTGCAAGATGATCAGGTGAAAAGGGACCTGCGAGTGCTGGTTGATAGAAAACTTAACATGAGGCAGCAGTGTGCCCAGGTGGCCAGAAAACCCAATGGTATCCTGGCTTGCATCAGGAATAGTNTGCTAAACAACCCTGGTTCCCTCAGCTACTCCTCATAAGACTTGTGCTCTAGGCCTTAGGCAGAACCATTGTTATTCTTTGGACAAGCATACTTAACATCTGACCAGTTTTGGAAAGCTCAGCTTGCATTTACCATTTTCAAGTATTTTGACAGCTCTGTATGGAAAGGTTATTCACCACTCCTGGTAAATACCAATTTCATCCCTGAGTTCTCTTTGAACTGCTTAACTGTATGCCAGAGGGTTTTTGCAGTTTATTACCATCTACTTTTAAGTAACTGTAAAATATGATGCAGAAGACATAGTCTCCTTTATGGAGTACCCCAAAATTAAGAATTTTATTATGGAAATCTGTCCAGTTTCTTTTACAATGATCACTAACACAAAAAATTAGTTTTATTCCTGCAATCCTGTCCTGTCTCAGGATTCTCTTGAGTACTTTGATCAACTGTTGGCCTTATAGATTTTGCCAAACTTCTTACTGCTGAACTGTTCTAAGAAAGATTTTGTATTTAGCTTAATACCCCTTGGCAGCTACTCTTCAAACCTTCTTAGGTCCCACCTGGTTATGTTCTCACATTTAATCTGCCAGAATTCATGATAATTTCATTTTTCTTAAGTTTGTCACAGCTTCAGCCTTCTGAGAGATACATTCTTGTTTCTAATAACCTCTAATTATTAGAAGCTAACTGCTATTCAGTCCTCATGACTTTTCCACCCTTTTAAAAAACAGTACTTAAAAAAATCTGTAGTATGCATGCATCAGTGCTGTTCCTTCAATAATCTCTGTACTGTCTGTAAGATTTTCATTCTCTTAGCTGCTCTTTTGAAACAAGTTTCTTTGTCTTTGTGTGTCTCTGCCTCTTGAAACAAAATAAAATTGTGGTATCTTTCTGACTTTTGTTTCTCTTCCAGTGATACAGAGTTTATCTAGAGTCACATGTGCAGCCATATATGATAGTCAGGACAAGGCTGAAGGAGGTGACCCAGTTTGTGGGCTGCCCTCACAGCTGCTTCAGGATGTACTTATTGATAGCCTCATGAAAATGTGAAATCTGTGTTGCATACCAGTGTGAATACCCTGTTACATACCGGGGTAATTACTATACTCATTTTTCCTCCCCTTTCTTCCTTTAATCTCTTGCGACAGTCAGTCAGTGCTGCCATCCTACCTGGGTGGTCACTAATGTCTTATGTTCTTCCTATTTAGGCCTTGAATTTTGGTCCCTAAGGACATTGAGGCACTTGATCAGGTAGGTAGTTTGCCGCGTTTGCTTCATATCAAATTGTGCTTCTGCAATCCAGTGACTGTTGAGAGGATGAGTGTAGACATGAGAAGATGAAATGGGAAGACAGCAGCAATGGAGTTGAGGAGAGGGACTCTTGCTCCAAGGATACACCCGGATTTTTCATGATCAGAGAAGGAAGAAGAAGTCCTCTAAAGAACATTTAATTTACCTTCTTTAAAATAAGACTAGCCATTTTATTCTTGAGTTTAGATTGGCTGCTTCTCAGTTATTTTTCCAATTACAAAATATATATTTGAGGTCTTGCTAATGAGGGATTTAAATGCCTAAAGTATGTCTTCAGGGGAAAAGAGGTCTGTGATGTAATTGATTGGTTTGCCCTCCTTCCTCCTGCTGAAATTGGTCCAGTTAAATCTTTTAATTGTTGAGGACAGAAGTTGTTGGCTGGTAGGGCACACAAAGAGAGGGCAACAAAAATGGGATACATTGATTCTTGTGCTTGATCCAAGGACCTATTTTTCATATTAAATAGTTAATGGATAAGTGAAATCCTTGGAATGGAGACTGCCAATAAAGTAACCTTACTCTTCATTTCTTCAACTCTCTGAGTCTTGAACTGGTACTGTTTAAGTGTGGACGCACAGTTTAAGGCTCCTGAAGGATTTTGAAGTCCAGATTTTGAAGGCTAAAAAAGTTATTATTTGAAAGGAGAATGGATAACTTCTTTACATAAAGAGAGATAGATAATATGATGATGGGGAAAAAAGGATGAGAGTTGTATTTTTATGCCTAATGCTTATAAAAGAAGCTAATCCATTTTAAGTAGGCTCAGAAAAGATATATTACTATTTTAAGAGATATATACCAGTTATATTGATTCAGCAATAGAAATAGCTGGTTTTGTGTATAACATATAAAGCTTAATAATTATGTAATTAACCTGAGACTATTTCTATGAGACAGCAAGCTTGATGTTCCATTCCATTTGGAAAGGTGCAGGCACTAAGTTACCTCTGGTTTGAAGGTGATGAAAATGGTGGCAGTCCATGACAGCTGGTGAATAGCCTATAAATACATAAAAGTCAGTTTCAGCAGCTGCTTTGACTTAACAAATTTAAAATCAATTTTCTTATGCATTGAAAGCTAAAAAAGACAAACTTTTGGTTAATGTCCCAAATAATTAATTACTTTGCAAGTTTTGGTCAATTTCAAATTTAGTAGACATTTGATGGAGTAGTAATATTACTGCTTGAATTTTTCTATGATGGGCTAGAAGCAGCTCTTTGTGGGCTTGCTAAGCATGGAGTGTGCTGTTTTGCTTTGGATCTTTTTTATGCCGTACTCAGAAGTAGCTAATGAATGGCAATTCACAGATTTGAAGTCAGATTTCAGTGTATATGACTCTGTGGACTACATTTCATAAGAAATAGGGATTTAAATTACTACCTTTAAAAACCAGAAAGGTAGAACCTTTCATAATACTTTCACTAAGCAAAAATATTAAGCTTCCACTGACAGGTGTGTTCCTGTTTAACGACCCAGTGAAGCTGTTTAAACTGACTACTCCCGCTACAGACAGAATTATTCCTTATCTGCAATCTCATATATCAAAGAATTTTTATTCTTTTGTTCCATTTCATATCATGTAAATATTCATTCTGAAGTGTCTGAGCAGCTTTCTGGAGTGCGGAAAGTAATGTAACTAGCATCCATCACATCTATTTTTTCATTTATTCCTTATTGGGAAAAAATGAAAATTATGAAGATGCTTTGAGTTTATAAATGAAGTCAAAGCTGAAAATAACTTTTGCACATAGATGCCCTTTGGTTATTCAGGAAATACATTTCAGATACTTAGCCCTGGAGAAAATGAGGTCTCTAGTGCAGATGAGCTTTACCCCTCATTGTATAAAATTTCAGCATGTCAGAGAAACACTGCTGATGGCAACATTGCTAATGTTGGCCTTTCAGTTATCCTTGCTTGAAACAATGATGTACTGAGAAGACAATAACTGAGTCCTTGGGCAGAAATAAATACTGTACAGAGAGCTGGTTCAGGAAGCTGAAGACAATTTTTCTACCCAAACAACAGACAATGTTGTTTGAAGGAGGTGCTACAGCATTTTTAACTTCTTAGTATTTTCTAAGTGCTGAAGGCTTCAAAACCAAATATCCTCACCTCTGAATACTTCGTGAGATAATATGATCACTGCCTATTGGCATGAAATGGAGAACTTCATGTCAGTGAAGGAAAGCAATGCAACTGACAGGCTGATGTCAGTAGTTGTGGATGCTACTAACAAAAAGATTATTTCAGGCTGACTTCTAGGTCTACCTTGATAAAATAAGAGCTCTAATGCCAAGCTTTGGCAAAATAGAAATACTAGCCAGCTATGAAACAAGATCTAGCTTTTTTTCCAGCTAGAAAGATAATTTCTTCTGGTATGTGTAACTTGCAGCAGCCTAGACATTAAAGCTAGCATAGAATTAAGCCTGCCACCTCCCCATATTCTGCAGTTGATATAAATAAAAAAATACATATCATCCCTCCAAATATCTAAGAAATAATCTCTCCATGCCAAATCCTGCTCCTAAACCATGCTTGTCTCAGTTTTAATTCCACAGGAGTTGCTTTTCTATAACCGTTGCTGGAATGTGCCCCTTAATCGGGGCTATCTTCACTCTTTGTAATGTAGGTCAAGACAAAAAATAAAATGATGACATTGTGCTTGCTTACTGTAGCATCCCCCAGAGCTGGTGTGGTCCCTACTGATTGCCCTGAATCATTAATAAAGGGGTAACTGCCTACAATATATATTCTCAGCAGGCACATGTGTTGATGATGCTGCACCATGAAGAAGATTTAATTGCATGGACAGTATATTTTTTTCACAGCTTAGAATGTTTATCAAAATTGTGCTTGTAGCATCTAAAAATACAGTAATTAATTCAGCTTTTGGCCTCTTCACACACTGTTTGCTTTTTAGTTTCTTCTGTTAAAGAAGACAGCTGTTTGCTAGGAAAACAAATTCATCTCTTTTCCTTCTCTCTCTCGCCTCCTGTTTTGTACTTGAGTGCATCAGTAGGAGGCTCACAGTTTGTTGTAAATGTTCATTCACAGTTTCTGCAGATTCCTACATTCATATTCACAAAGGCAGAATATTTCAAGATGTCCTTCATATCAAGTTACTGCTACTTCACATCAGACATGAGGAATGCAAAATACAGGCTTTATTTCCAAAGGCAAAAGTATGTAAACCCCCTCACCCCCTAAAATCTGTACAAAACCCACTGTCCTTGAGGAAAGTGTGAAAATGTTGATCTGCTATTTCTGAATTCTTAAATTGTTTCCTTTTGTTGTTGATCTAAGGGTGGCATGCAGAGTATGTTATTGAATAAGGAAAGCAGACTTTCCTTGATAAGATACATCATCTGTAAGAGAAGGTGAGAGAGATGCTGGTAAGCCAGCTTGTGACACCACTAAGCAACAGTTCCTTGCCTCCTGGATAGGCCAAGACAGTGTTTTCCTTTGCTTAAATATTTGGGCTGTGAGAACAGGAAAGGATACATAAGAACGACACATGGTTTAATTCAATACCATGAGCTGTTGCAGCTGTGCTAGGCAGCCTGTGTGCATGTGGGGACCTGCATACCCATCAGAAACCCAACCTGCTTAGTAGTGAGCAGGTTGTGAGTAAGGAAGGGGCGTATGCCTTCCTGCGCAGAGTGCAGTCAGAGCAAAGGGAATTTATACTGTAAAGAGATCTGACTTGGGTTAAAGAAGACACTGAGAAAAATAATATCCGTTTGAACATTAAGAACAAGGAGATTTAACATCTGTGTTGCTCACACCTCTACATAAATATAGTATTATCATGACTCATTTTTCTCATCCATCTGCTACAATTAGCTATTGAAAATTGCTCTATTACTTCAAACATCCTCATCAAATTTTAAAATGTTCCAGTTCTTACATATTGCCTTGTAAATCTTGTATTACAGTAAAGAAAACTGTATGTAGCAGAGCTTTGCAAGGCTGCACTTTCACTGAAATAAGTATTATTATCTTATAGACTGCAATCATAAACCTCAAGTGGTGCAGTATATGAAATCCTAAGCCTAAATAATAGATTTCGCCATAACATTACACTGGACTTTTTACCTCTGCTGCTGATGTAGGACTTGAAGCTCTATTGAAACAAGAGCCTATTGAAAATATTTAACATTTTGTGGCATAGAAGACTGCACTGTGTTCACACACTGTGTCCAGGCTCAAGATCAGAGACTAAGTGAAANAATCATTAATAAAAGGGTAACTGCCTACAATATATATTCTCAGCAGGCACATGTGTTGATGATGCTGCACCATGAAGATTTAATTGCATGGACAGTATATTTTTTTCACAGCTTAGAATGTTTATCAAAATTGTGCTTGTAGCATCTAAAAATACAGTAATTAATTCAGCTTTTGGCCTCTTCACACACTGTTTGCTTTTTAGTTTCTTCTGTTAAAGAAGGCAGCTGTTTGCTAGGAAAACAAATTCATCTCTTTTCCTTCTCTCTCTCGCCTCCTGTTTTGTACTTGAGTGCATCAGTAGGAGGCTCACAGTTTGTTGTAAATGTTCATTCACAGTTTCTGCAGATTCCTACATTCATATTCACAAAGGCAGAATATTTCAAGATGTCCTTCATATCAAGTTACTGCTACTTCACATCAGACATGAGGAATGCAAAATACAGGCTTTATTTCCAAAGGCAAAAGTATGTAAACCCCCTCACCCCCTAAAATATGTACAAAACCCACTGTCCTTGAGGAAAGTGTGAAAATGTTGATCTGCTATTTCTGAATTCTTAAATTGTTTCCTTTTGTTGTTGATCTAAGGGTGGCATGCAGAGTATGTTATTGAATAAGGAAAGCAGACTTTCCTTGATAAGATACATCATCTGTAAGAGAAGGTGAGAGAGATGCTGGTAAGCCAGCTTGTGACACCACTAAGCAACAGTTCCTTGCCTCCTGGATAGGCCAAGACAGTGTTTTCCTTTGCTTAAATATTTGGGCTGTGAGAACAGGAAAGGATACATAAGAACGACACATGGTTTAATTCAATACCATGAGCTGTTGCAGCTGTGCTAGGCAGCCTGTGTGCATGTGGGGACCTGCATACCCATCAGAAACCCAACCTGCTTAGTAGTGAGCAGGTTGTGAGTAAGGAAGGGGCGTATGCCTTCCTGCGCAGAGTGCAGTCAGAGCAAAGGGAATTTATACTGTAAAGAGATCTGACTTGGGTTAAAGAAGACACTGAGAAAAATAATATCCGTTTGAACATTAAGAACAAGGAGATTTAACATCTGTGTTGCTCACACCTCTACATAAATATAGTATTATCATGACTCATTTTTCTCATCCATCTGCTACAATTAGCTATTGAAAATTGCTCTATTACTTCAAACATCCTCATCAAATTTTAAAATGTTCCAGTTCTTACATATTGCCTTGTAAATCTTGTATTACAGTAAAGAAAACTGTATGTAGCAGAGCTTTGCAAGGCTGCACTTTCACTGAAATAAGTATTATTATCTTATAGACTGCAATCATAAACCTCAAGTGGTGCAGTATATGAAATCCTAAGCCTAAATAATAGATTTCGCCATAACATTACACTGGACTTTTTACCTCTGCTGCTGATGTAGGACTTGAAGCTCTATTGAAACAAGAGCCTATTGAAAATATTTAACATTTTGTGGCATAGAAGACTGCACTGTGTTCACACACTGTGTCCAGGCTCAAGATCAGAGACTAAGTGAAAGTATCTTGAGTTCATGAAATGCTTTCTGCTCTGTGAGTAAAGACATCTGGACCCAAGCTGCCCTTACACTACTAGTTGGTGGTGCGTATAAGAATGGGATCTACCACAGTTAATAGTACCAGAGCTGGAATCAGCTAAGATAGAGATCCTGCAATGAAGGCTGCACCCACTTAAACCTATAACCACCATAAGATGATTCAATTAGGAACACATGTAAAGCTCTTCAAAAGAAATTACAGTCAACCCTCTTCCACTTTGTGCCTCCCATATTGCGGCTTCACATCTTAGCAGTGTAATTTTTCAGTGATTAAGGAGGCCCATTTTGTGACTGCATCTGCACAACATGACATGCATGAATATTCAAATTAGGCAGCCATGAATATGTAAATCAACCCATACAGCCGCCGCAGTGGCTCTGCTCCCGGAACAGCCGCCGCCATGGCGGCTTCACTCCAAATAGAACCGGCATGGCGGCAGCTCTGTTCCTGGCACAACCAGGCACCTGCCCCACTCCAAGCGAGGAGACTTCGTGCAGTTATGAAAGATTTGCGCACTCTCAGGTTAGATGTGGTATCCAAGACTTTCTTGAATGACTCTCTGAGATGTACTTGTCTACCCTGAGTATGGAGAGACCACATCTACCCACCCAGAGAGACACCAGGACTGCAGCGCAAGTGGCTCCCTCACACCATTGTCCCCAGCTGAGCGGAAAAGGGGTTTTTCTGGGTGTGGGGTGGACACGGGTGCCAGGAAGCCCTGACACAAACACCAATACACAGCAAGGCAGCTGGAGCACCAGGGGGTGGTGTGAGGGTGTGGGGCACATTTGCATATTAATGAGCTGCCAATCAATGTGGGCAGAGGGTTTCGCAGGTAGGGGGCAAGACCTGCAGTATAGGACACCCGACTGTATATGTAATTAAAGAATAAAAGTTCATAATAGTTAAGACAGAGAATTAATGAAAATCAAATATATTGTAAATAATTAAAATTTTAATGAGGATGCATTTAAACAGTTCTTTCTCCTTCATGATGTTAAAGTGGTATTATGTATGGGATGGAACAGCCTGAAGATTTCTCTGTGGTAGTCTCCAAGGAAATTTGTTGAGCAGACAGATTATTTAGGCTCTTGGTTACTATAATCTTCCAGAATAATTTGAGTTTAATGTATTTGGAAGAAAAGATAGCCCTGTCTTTTCCAGTACAAACTTTGCTCTTGGAAGTACTGGTTTACAGACTAGATTAAACTTAATGCATTTAAAATTTGAGTTTTATAACCATGGAAGAAACGAGGCCTCCCTAGAACGGAAGATGCAGGTCATGCTGGCAGTTCTTTTCATTTCGTTCATTACCAAGAGCGTGTTAAACTGCAGTAGTTATGTTGCTGCTGTTAGAACTACCTCAGAACTCTTTGGAAGGGGTGAAGAAACACATTTTGCATTTTACGATGTTTTTTTCTTGTATAATGTGGAGAACAATGGGTGTACCCTATAAATGTTCCTTTGTCGGTGATGAGGAAACTATAGAAAGAAAATTATTTTATAACTGAAAACTCTTTTCTGCTTTCACAAAGCATGATACTGTGATGTGTTGCATGAAAAGGAAAGAACCCTCCCTTTTCATCTTGCTCTTGAGGCTTTTCCAGCCTTTCAAAGAGGCCATCATTATGGATGACAACACTGATATGTGAAAGCACTCTTACCTGCTGTTGATGGTAAGTGCAGAGACTGGCTTCTCTTTCTCCCTGCTATACCCATCTTCCTTCACTTTTCAGCAGAGTCACCCTTTGTCCTTCAGGTATAGGAGATAAACAAAAGTGGCAGAAAGAAATATTGGTAATTAATGTTTAACCTAGATATGTATGTGGATTTTTTAAATAAGTGAAGTAGCAGCTTTTTAGCCAGTTGTCTGTCAGCCTCCTGTTTCACTGGCTCCTCTAGACAGGAGTCAGTGAGGCAAACCCAGGGTGCCATGGGCGTCTTCAGAAAGCTGACCACTGCCCATAAGGATCAGCTGTGCTGAGGGCAAATGCTCTGCATGCAGCCCAGCATTCTGCAAATGCCCTGACTCACAGCATGAACACTCCTGTCTCTCATCCTTTCCCCAACCAACCTGCAGTAAATGTCTTCCATGATGCAGCCACAGGGATGTTGTACTGCCATGTCACTGCAATAATGTATTCTGGGCACTATTGCTGCTCTCTTAAAGAAACAAGTGTCAAATACGTCAGAAAAGAAGCAGTTAACTATGGGTTGAGATCGACCTGAAACTCCAGTTGGCAGCTTATTAGCTACTGTTTGTCCAACACAGGGTCATCTTCACACAGGCAGGTGCAGCTTTTCACTGCTGTCCATGCTCCTTCTGTGATCCAGCAATTTCTTTAAGAAAGATTTTCAACTTTAATAAAAATACAGGAATAAACCAGAAGAAAACTCTCAGTAACATCAAATTCTAAAATACAGGTTATATTACTGATTTTTAGGCTGTTCAGTTGCAGTAATTGTAACCAACCTTACTAATTCTGTGATTCTGTGAAATCACCTGCTTTTGTTTTCAACGTTTGACTTGAGATCTCTTTCATTTCTAGCACACAGTTTTGCCCTCCTATGCGTGAAGGTGGTTAGTGGTTTCTCATTCCATTTGGCTGCATTTTCTCTGGAAATTCCCTTTTAAATTGCAAACTCAATTGTTCTAATTCCAATAACATCTTCAGGATTCACGCAACATTCTTGGAAAAGTTAAAAATAAAAAACCCCTCTGTGCCATCATGCAGTCAAGACCCATACAGGAGGCAGGGACTTCAGGGGTCGATCTTGTCCTTACTTTCCAGGGACCTTGCTTCTTTGCCCTCAAGGCCTGTATTAGCAAGCATTATAACTTTTTGTATCTTTTTTTTTTTGGTATATATTTTATTTTTTCTTTTTATTAGGTTTCTTGTGTTCTCCTCCATCCTGGAGAGTCTTCGCATCCCTGCCAGCCTGCCCTACTATATCCAGCTCGTTTATGTTAGCAAGGTTTAGAGGACCCAAAACCATGTGCAATGAATAAGTGAATCCTCCAGCACTGAAGTTTTGAATGTTAGTTCACCATAACTAGACTACACCTCCCTCAGGCACCAGACCAATAACTAAAGACAGTACTTGCTGTTAATAACATGTGACTCTGGATCCGTTTGACTTTTATTCTTTCAAACAAATCTCTACAGACACGATTTCCAGCTTCTTTAACACATCTCAACTCTGGCTGTATCCACAGTTCATTTCCCCTGGTTGGTGCTTCTTGCTGATTGCACATGACCCATTTGGTGGCTGCACAGACTGTTTCAGGCTGATGATTTGGATCAGTATTGATCAACTAGGATGATTTGTTTTTACGAGGAGCAGTACCAGCAGTCCAGATGGACAGGGATCATTCCAAACCCATCTGTGCCAGTTGTCAGGACCCCACTTTGCTAGCTGTCCTCTGGCTTGTACTGTTCTATCCATTTTACCTGTCATTTCTGTTTAAGCTTCTCGGTTATTTTCATGTAGGAGTTGTGATCCTCACCTTTCTGTCTCCTCTCTCGTGTTTTCTCCAGCACGACTCTTAATATCTGGCTTAGCATGAGACAACTGTTTTCTTTTTTCCCCTGACATTGTGTGATATCTGAAACTCCTTTCTCTGTTTTTTCCTCCCACCCTCACCATCCTCTCCTAGCAGCAGCTGGTTTTAGCCCTTCTGGAGCAAAGGTACATTCTCTGGCCTTGTACTCCCCACAGCATTTGTTTTCCACCCCTAATGCTCTTATCTTCACAGTGCTTTCGCTAGCTGCCCTACATTCCTCCAGCCCAGGCCACCCTCGCTATTAACTCCTCCTTTCCCATAAACAAGCCACTCTTCCTAAAATCCTCAGAAACTTATATAACTTTACTCAAAAATCTCCTGAAAACTTCAGATATCTAGGGGTGAGAATACGAGTGTCCTGCTCCTTCTTCTACCCTAGGAGCAATAGTAGTCTCTTTCCTTCAAGGGCCATGACTACTTGGTAGTGGATTTGAAAACTCCTTCCCCATCTTGCTTTGGCATACGTGACATGGGTTATGACCTTTTTACCAGCTTGATATTCAAGTGTTCTTGCTCACTGCGTGACTGTGATACAATTTCTATTTCTGCTCCACTCACATTCTCACATTCTTGCTCTTATAGCCTTGGATGGTGAGTTATTTGCATTCTCTGCCAACCTGTTACAAGAAAAAAGGTCTTTTGCTGTTTACAGGATTCACCTGGTGCACAGTGCATGAAAGACAACAGGACTGATTTTTCACTTCTTTTGCTGAACTAAATTGAAAGAGGCAGATAACAGGTAGTGTTTCTGTAGTGTTAGGCATTTTTGGGGATCAGCTTCATGTGTTTAAATATGTGCAGAGTCTCAGGGAGGAGACGACTAAAGAGGAAACAACACTCCACTGGAATCTGTGAAGGTAGGGGAACTCTTTTGTATGGTGCTCATTGTGGTGTCTGTTTACGATTTTACCTTCATGTTATTCTTCATATAGTGTTGTTTCACAGGAAAACTGTTTTTATGTAGTCTGATCAAGCTGAGGATTTTGCACAATTCCCTTTTCATACAGTTATGCATATGCAACTACATTATGTATCAGTGAAATATTGTTTTGTGAAGTGGCTTTAGTTTTGCAGCAACTTTCCAACCTACTGATATCTCAAAGCATTTTGTTCCACTGATCGACTCACATCCTGGGATTCTATACATAAGGGAGTTTCACTGGTTCTTTCTTTAGAAAAATTTGGGATGGAAACTATAAGTAAAATGGTTATGAAGTAATAAGGAAAAAGTTTGGTTTGCGTCAAGTTTTGCAATGAAATTGACTTTAATGAATTAGGAAGAAGATTTTCTATTAATCTTATAACCAACCCTAAAGGAGGCCTGGTTGTGAGTGTTGTCTGCACAGAAGTAAATTTCTTCATGTTGGGTTTTTTTGTTTGTTGGAGTTTTTTTTAATAATGTCTGTGTGCAGTTTCCCACTCAGTTTTATCAAGATTGAGAAAACCTATGGAATTAATGAATTGAACATAATTTCCCATGTATGGAAGCAGCATCAGTTTTTTGCTACTTGCCATCACAATTGTCTTTGGCTTACTCTTCTCCAATGTGCTGGTTTTCAGCTGCCCCTTATAAACTTAAAATTGTTAAGAGATTATTTTCTGTTCTCTGGTCAGAGCTGCCAGTTATGACAAGGAATATACACTAGATTTGCCGTATTTATTTTAATATTTTACACATGCTTTGATCAGCTAAATTGATGTTGTCTCCTGTCTTTCTTCCTATTGTTGACAAATACGTAGTTCTGGAAACTTGATTCCATTCCACACCTTCTTTGTACTTGCTGTTGAAATACGGGTATAACTCACCAGAGATTATTCATGCCAGGAGACTTACTGAGATTTGTGAGAGGAAGAAACTGGAATGCATGTCCCAATTTACTAGAGCTTTCTGATTTATGCTGGCCAAAGTTTACCAATTAACTGAAGTTAATTTAGGAAAAGGGAAGTTGCTACAAATTGGATTACACAGTCATCTTAATCAACTATAGATTTATTAAAGTTTTTAGATTAAAATATTTTCTTAATGAAAATGTTAATTTAAAAATAACACATATTGAAATTAATATAGTTTACTCCTTAACTATTTAGTACTGGCTAATCTGTGAGGCTGGACATTTAAAATTAGGATCAGGAGTGATATAGCACCACTGATCTAGAAAGCTGTTAACCTGAATGGTCAGCAGATGGTGTCTGACCCTCTTTTGGCAAGTTCATCTGGAATCACCTTCTTTGGAGACTGGAGCTGGAAAAGACTAGCATAGTTCATTACTTGTGAATTGCGTATGCTCCTTTCGCTTCCATCCCTGCTCAAGATACAATGTCTCTTCCTACTTAGTCTTCCTTGTAAAGGTAAAAGCTACAAGGTTAAAAGGAGTCCTGTGTATGGGGACAAAGTTATCATAAGAAATATGAGAGTTTATGTTATTTTCATTCCTCCACTAAGGTGTTTTTTATGGGAAGAGATCCAGATGTGGGTTGCACGGTTTGCATTCATGAATTTTATTTGAACATGGCTTTGAATTTTGAGGGAATTTATCATATGCGTAATCACACATGTATCTGGCAATGTCTGAAATCTGTTTCACTCTCTCCCCAACCTGTGCATTTTAAACATGATGCACAAATGAGTATTGGCACTGAGAAGTCAAGCCTGGATTAGTTTGTACTTTGTAGTCCTGTTTAATTTTAGATAACATTATGAGAAGGAACAGTATCCTTTCATTATGCATCTGCCTAAAAAGCAAACAACTTGACAGGTGCCAGCAGGGACTACGTCCTGAAAACAGAAGCTTGCTTTTTAAAAAATATGTAAAAAATATCCTCCTACTTACAAAAAAAGAAAAAAAAAAGGCAGAATACATGCAATCATTATCATGAATGTGTGAATTTCATATAACATATACACCACAGAACCATAAAAAGCCACCAATTCCCTATAGAAAACAAGGGTTATGTGGTTCCTGGTTGTGTTGGCCAATGATTCTGACATAAAACACCTTTTTTGTTTTACAATAAAAATATGCACTTACACCAAGAATATTAAACTGTACATCCAACAAATGCACTGTGAGCTTCTGCTCACTGAGTATGCTGCCCTTTTTACTTGTTATGGGATTGAAATAAACTATTATGTATTCTTCTCTCTTATCTAGACATCCATTTTTCATGGTAAACTAATTTTTTTAAAAAGGAAAGAAAGAGCACACAGTAGCAAAAATATAAATCTTAGTCTTTCCAAGGTGCCTTCTGTAAAGCTGTTGACAATAGGGCCAGGAGCCTTCTGGCGGGACAACAGCCTTAGCCTAGCCTTCCCATCAGGTCTCAGCCTTCAGCCATGTACAATCTGCATGACATGGTGGATGGTGTTAGTTTGGGTTGTTTCAGTTTTTATATAGAACACAGTTCTGTCCCACAGAGATTTCAGTAGTGTCCACCTCTATAACTGAGCAGTCAGGCTCTTGGAGTACATGCACATAGTTGCTTTGAAAGGCAATGAGGGGAACAGAAGGGCCCATCTGT
>WEKX01019384.1:7075-21706 GCA_013390025.1 Pitta sordida
CACCTTTCATTGTATATGGACATATAAAAATTTTTCCATCATCACCTGCTAATACAACGAGGAGGACATATTTCAATTGTAAATATTAGTTATTGTTAATAATAATTATTATAAAAGGCTTGCAGCTTCATAATTTTCTTATTTTAGTTGTGGGGGTGGGGTCATGACATTTTTACTGCTTCCTGCTTATTAAATTGAAATAGGACTGCAAAGATTCCGAAGTTTTTAGAATAGAAGCATTTTACGTTGGGTTAGGAACTGGTCAGATGGACGAGCTCAGAGAGTGCTGGTGAATGGTGCCNTTAGGGAGAGGTGTTTCACAGAGAGAGAGATCACTCATTGGAATGATCTTCCCAGGGAGGTAGTGGAGTCGCCATGCCTGGAGGTGTTTAAGGGAAGACCCGATGAGGAGCTCAGTGACATGGTCTTGTTGGTGGGGAGTTGGACTAGATGATTCTGTGGGTCCCTTCCAACTCAGAATAACCTGTGAACCTGTGAATAATGGGACAATCATCTCTCAAGGGACAGAAGAGGCTGAAGGATTATTAGTGAACAACCATGGAAATCTGTTTGCATTATACACCATTGCAATCATAAATATTTTCAGGAAAATGGCATCACACTAAGTATTTTCTGTCCTCAAGGCACAATCATCTTTGCTGAAACTCTTTCACAGCAAGGTGGAATATTTATGGCTTTGTAAGAAAGGTTTGTAACAAATAGGAAGTTCAATGACTTGTTCTTAACCTAGATTTTTATGTAGATCTGTAAATGAATGCCTAGAAAACCCACTCCTCAGACTTACCTTTCAGTATTACTATTCAAAAATATTTAATTAATCTGTGTCTTCTTTTGGTTGCTGGTCATAGTCAGTCTAAGTTGGACTTTAATATTTCAGGACTGGTAATATTTGTTTTGGCCTGTGGCTAAGCAAATGTAGCATATGAAAACATAACCTGTCGCCTTGAGTAAGGCACATCTGAAATACACCAGTGAAACAAAAAAGGAAAACATAATAGAAAGCATTTATAAGAAAATTTAATATTTCTGTGGTATTCTAAACCTAGAAAAGGACGCAAAGAGATAGACTCAGCCATCTCAGAACAACAACAACCAAAAAATACTCATGCAAGTAAGAAACAATACTTTTGCTTCAAGGCATTTAAAAGCTTCCCCTAATGATGTCTAATGATAATATAAGCAGAATAGAAGCAGAATAAGAGCAATCATACTCCTGTTTTTGGTTTTAAAAATAGTAAATACTTTTTTCCTGATAAAATTGCATGATTGAGATTGCACTGATACCACCATAAGCATGGAAATGGCGATGCTGCTGCTATCACTTACTGGAAGTCAAGGTGGAGGCTGGGTTTGGGATGCTGAACAAGGGGAACCAAGTGGGATTCAGGGTCCAAAGCAGCTTTTGTTGAATGTAATTCCAGCCTTGAGTCACTACTTTTTGTTCTCTTTACATGCAACTTTATTTGTAGGACCAGATACAAGAGCTCTCCTCTCACTGCCACCTCGCTGACTTCCAGAATCACTTTGTAGTAGTCCCTAGAGTATTATGTGACTGTGACCAGGAATACAATTTTAAAAACTCATTTTAACTGTCAAAATTGATTTAGTTTGTATTTGTGGCATTCTTGACACCTTCTTTATTTATACCTAGTAGCATACAGAGGTTACATTGAATATATTGTCATGGAGCTGTATTTTCTTATCTTTTGTAATGAAAATTAGACATTTAAAAGTCCAGTATCAAGAAATTCCAGAGTTAGGATTGTTTGACTAAGCATGATTTAGCTCAGTCTTTGTATACATTTTTATATAGCTTTTCACAGTATCATAGTATCACAGTGTTGATAAGGTTGGAAAAGACCTTGAAGATCATCAAGTCCAACACATAATCCAGCTAAAACCTAACATCTATAACATTTATATCATGACCCTCAACACCTTGTCCAGTCTGCCCTTAAATACCTCCAGGGATGGTGATTCAACGATCTCTGTGGGCAATGCATTCCAATGCCGGATAACTCTTTCAGTGAAAAACTTTTTCCTAATGTCAGGTCTAAACCTCCTTTGCTGGAGCTTAAGACCATGACCTCTCATTCTATCTCCAATGGCCAGAGAGAAAAGACCGACCCCTGCCTGTCTACAACGGCTTTTTAGGTAGTTACGGATGGTGATAAGATCACCCCTGAGCCTCCTCTTTTCCAGACTAAACAGACCCAGCTCCCTAAGCCATTCCTCATAGGGCTTATCTTCCACCCCTTAATCATCCTTGTTGCTCTTCTCTGAACTTGTTCCAGGACCTCAACATCTTTCTTAAATTGAGGGGCCCAGAACTGGACACAATACTCAAGGTGCGGTCTAACCAGTGCTGAGTACAGGGGAAAGATAACCTCCCTTGCCCTGCTAGCCACACCATTCTTGATGCAGGCCAGGATGCCATTGACCATCTTACCTGCCTGGGCACACTGCTGGCTCATGTTAAGTTTACTGTCCACTAATACCCCCAAGTCCCTTTCCACCTGCTCGCTCTCTAAGCACTCCATCCCCAGCCTATACCTCTGCTTGGGGTTGTTATAACCAAAGTGCAGAACCTGACATTTAAACTTGTTAAAACGCATCCTATGGGAATCTGCCCATCTCTCCAGTCTGTCTAAATCCCTCTACAAGGCCCTCTGACCCTCTAACAGATCAACACATATCCCAAGCTTGATGTCATCTGCAAATTTGCTCATGATGGACTCAATCCCATCGTCAATATCATCAATGAAGATGTTAAACAGGACTGGACCCAAGGCCAGCCCTGGGGGGACACCACTAGTAATGGGTCGCCAACTGAATGTGACACCGTTAACTACCACTCTCTGGGCTCGACCATCCAACCGGTTCCTGACCCAGCACAGAATATTCCTGTCTAAGCCTGTTGCTGTCATCTTCCCCAGGAGTATACAGTGGGAGACTGTGTCAGAAGCGTTACTGAAATGCAGATACACTACATCCACTGCCTTCCTCTCATCCACCAGGCAAGTTACTTGTTCATAAAAGGAGATCAGGTTGGTCAAGCAAGACCTACCCCTCCTAAATCCATGCAGTCACAACTGTATTTTTTTCTTTTTCACAATTCCTTCCTTTATCTCTGTACCACACAGGCTATTTCAGAGATGAAGCTTTGGGAGGTGAGTAAGGCTGCCATAATGGATCTCACTCGATGTATTACAGGATTCAGAAAAAAACGAATACAAAAGTAAATCCTCTACATCAGTTCAAACCTAAAAACATGTATAATAAGAATATGAAAGGGCAAGTGCAGAACCATGGCACGTAAGAACTCCAAGCGCAGTGGTGACATTGTGTTCATATCTCACCATATGTATCCACTTGAATATTCAAACATTGGCAAGCACACATCCACCTATGTGTTTGACTTTCATATACTATTGTTTGTATTGATACCTGTTTGCTCTTAAATCCAGTTTATATCCATATGTAAATTCATGGCAATAATGCAAATTACTTCAGGATATGATTTGCATATCTTGTCACACACCTTGCTTAGAAAATATGGTGGCTATGAGTGCAGAACACTTTATTCAACTAATATACTCTGATTTTAAAAGGAGGCGTTGATACATAGATGAAGCTGATAAAAAAGGAAAGGAGAAAAGGGTAATTCATCTTCAGCAGAAGTCAGTCGTAACAGAGCAATGGACTTGGCAATAAGATTGAGCTTACGCCAGTTATACATTCATTCTATATTACTTTGTGCTCATGAGTATAATCATTACACTACTTTGATTCCACATTTACTAATTATTTTTGTAAGGCAGTTGTCATTAACAGTTAAATGTCAATGTCACACATACTTTAATAAAACAACCTGCAGGATGGTTAATTTTGAACGTATTCCTTGGATGTTGTTTTAACAGATGTCCTGTTAAGATAACAGAGAAATTAAATTAGTTTTCAACTCAAAGCATCTGGTTAACTTTGTAGGTAAATGCCTTTGAGCAGTAAATCTGACCAAGGTTTTCAGATAAATAGCTATCAGAATATTTTAAGTAAATGATTTTTTTTCCACTTCTATTACTTAGGGCAGATTTGACATGCTTGATCATATATCTAACAGATGAAAATTTAAAATAGCCCTGGCAACCAGCAGTGTTAGGTTATTCAGAGAGTAGTTTCATGGGTAGATACTATTAAGCATGCTTATGGTAACATAAAATTTAGTTTTGAGGCAATTTTTAAACTTCAAGATCTCTTCCAGCTAGATGATAACTGATTATAAAATTTAATCTGTTTATTACTGTAGACATGGCATATGGAGGAACCCGTTTAGATAGAAGAGGAATTTTTATCTCTTTAATGATGATATGAAATAATTAAAAATAAGAAATAGAAAATATGATTGTATAGATTTTGCTAATTCTATATATCAACAGTAAAAAGAGAGGCTGCAACAACCTTCACTCCTTATTGGATGCAGTGGGAAATATAGTAACTAAAGATGAGGAAAAGGCAGAAATACTTAATACCTTCTTTGCCTCTGGTTTTAACAGTAAGACAGACTGCCTGCAGGACAACTGGACTAGTGGGCTGACGGAAGGAATTGTGGTGCAATAGAACCTCCTTGTAATCCAAGAGGAGGTAGTCAGAGACTTGCTGAGTGGCTTGGATCCTCATAAGTCCATGAGACCAGATGGGATCCATCCGAGGGTGATGAAAGAACTAGCAGATGAAATCGCCAAACCACTCTCCATAACTTACCAACAGTCCTGGCTTACTGGTGATGTACCACAAGACTGGAAATTAGCTAATGTGACACCCACAAGAAGGGCAGGAAAGATGATTCAAGTAATTACAGACCTGTCAGCCTGACCTCAGTCCTGGGCAAAGTCATGCAACAGATAGTCCTGTGTACTATTACACAGCACTTGCAAAATAACCACGACATTAGAACTAGTCAACATGGATTTAGGAGAGATAGGTCTTGCCTGAGTAACCTGATCTCCTTTTATGATCTGGTGACTTGTCTAGTTGACACAAAAAAGGCCATGGATGTTGTGTACTTGGGTCTTAGCAAAGCCTTTGACACGCTTTCCCATGGTAAGCTTCAGGAGAAACTCTTGGAGCGTGGACTGGATAGAAGCATTTTGTGTTGGGTTAGGAATTGGTTGAATGGATGAACTCATAGAGTGTTGGTGAATGGTGCCACATCCAGCTGGCAGCCAGTCACTAGTGGAGTCCCACAGAGGTCCGTGTTAGGCCCAGCACTGTTCAACATCTTTATTGACGATAGGGATGAGGGAATTGAGTCTGTCATTAGCAAGTTTGCAGATGATACCAAGCTGAGGGCAAATGTTGAACTGCCGGAGGGTAGAAGGGCCCTTCAGAGGGACCTTGATAGGCCAGAGAAATGGGCAGACTCCAACAGTATGAGATTTAACAAGACTAAGTGCCAGGTTCTTCACTTTGGACATAACAACCCCATGCATTGCTATTGGCTGGGGGATGAGTGGCTGGAGAGTGATGAAATAGAGAGGGATTTAGGAGCTATGGTTGACAGGAAACTTTATACGAGTCAGCAGTGTGCCCAGGTGGATAAGAAGGCCAATGGCATCCTGGCCTGTATTAAGAACAGTGTGGTCAGTTGCACTAAGGAAGTGGGGTTGTTCAGCCTGGAGAAGAGGAGACTCAGAGGCGACTTTATTGCTGTTTACAACTACCTGAGGGGAAGGTGCAGTCAGATGGGTGTGAATCTCTTCTCTCAGGCTGATGACACCAGAACAAGAGGACATGGCCTTAAGCTACGCCAGGTGAGGTTTAGACTGCATGTTAGGAAGAGCTTTTTCACAGAGAGAGTGATCGCTCATTGGAATGGTCTGCCCAGGGAGGTGGTGGAGTCACCATGCCTGGAGGTGTTTAACAGAAGACTCGATGAGGAGCTCAGTGACATGGCCTCGACGATGGGAGGCTTGGATGGATGGAGTGTGGTGTCCATGGTTCTATGTTTGTGGGTCTGCTCCCTGGGTGGGCATTCACTTGGGAGTTGGACTAGATGATCCTGTGGGTCCCTTCCAACTCAGAATAACCTGTGAACCTGTGAACTTTAAAATGTTCTTTATGAACTTTATCTTTTTATAAAAAATCCTTGTATAAATATATGTTTAGTTTATTAATAAACATACATCTGCATATTGATTTATTTGCACAGGATTTCCCTATAATGTAATGTTTTTACAGTGAATACAGGAACACATGAAAATACCTACATGTTGTGACTCATTAGATGATAATTTCATCTGAAGAAACCATCATATGTTTACATATTATATAAATATCATATATGTGTATACCTTATTTATGTTGTTGAGATCGGTAAGGACACATTTCAGTATGTACCTTAAAACTCCATATATGTTACATGGAAGGTACATAACTACAGGTAGTGGCATGGGTATTTCTGCACCGTTTGTGGCATGCAAGACATTATAGAAAAATATTTAAATATGTACTTACAAGATTACATTTTAATATTTATTAATTATATTGCAGTACCATCTAGTGGCCCCTATTTGATGCCATTATAGTATGAGTTCTAGACACATACAATATAAGTAAGGTTGTCCTAAATGGTGAATGGTCTTAGGATGTGGTTTCCTGATAATAAGATGTGGAATTGAAAAATTAATTGAATATTGCAAGAATCCTTACAAGTGTTATGTCTTTCAAATTCTTCATGAATTTGAAAGATATGGATTTTCACACCTTTCTCATAATATTTTCCCCATGTTTCTCAAATCTGTGAGGATTGGTAGTCTGAGTGACACAAAGCCCTACTTTTACAGCGTTTGATGGTACACCTGTGTAAGGAAATCACTATAGTGTGCTACTACTAGCATTTCATCAGTTGTTCAAGGCACTGTGGGTAAAACAGTTGATTTTGCTTAAAATGAAAGATCAGAAGACAATTTTTTTCCTACTTAAGCAGATGCTCAGAAGATCACAGCTACAGAGTACATGTTGGCTATGACAGCTCTGCTGGGGAATTATCTATGCCTCTCATATAGAGTACCTTTCCTATGGGTATATGAATCAGCTATGGACAAGAGGTAAAGGATTATTTGCCATATTTGAAAGCAGAGTAACCACTACCAGAGTAACCAGTCATCCATTTCTTGTGGAAGTATAAAAGCATACAAGAACATGCTCTGCTTTTTTAATTTCACTGTCTCATGGCGTCAGCTTTGTGTTTCATTATTTGTTCTTTTGGGGTACAGATGCAATACTTTAACATAGTCCCTGACAATTTTTTGTTCTAAATGGCTAGAATATACTTTCCCCGCATGTACTTTTCCTCTAAATATAAATAAACACTTGGCCTTCTAATAATACTTTTACAGATAAACCCCACCTTATGAACCAGGGTTCTACTAGAAATTTCAATACAGCACTAAACCCGTACAGTTTCTGAGGATCTTTATACTACAGTAATCCCTCAAATATCATGGGGGGCGTCTGTTCCAGAAAGATGCTGTGACAAGTGAAATCCACGAAATACAATCAGGTCTCCTATACCACAGAACTGCGGTCTTATTCGGGTCCCGTGAAACCCTACTTCTGCATTGAATGGCAGCTCATTAATATGCAAATTCGCCCCACACCCTCAGATGGCTCCACGATGCTGTTTTGGCACTGTGTTGCTGTTTATCGTTTGCCACAGCAACCATGCTGGGATTGGGTGGCAAAGTGGCGGAGACCTGGGGTGTGGCGAAGCGGCAGAGCCACCGCAGCCATGCCCAGGGAAAGTGGCGAAGCAGCAGAGCTGCCACGGTAGCACGCGACACGGGGAAAGTGGCAGAGCCACCACCACATCTGTGTGGGTTGATGTGCATATTCATGACTGCCTAATTGAATATTCATGCGTACCAGGTGCGTACGCAGTTGCAAAAAGGGGCCTCCTTAATCACTGAAAAATCATGCACTGAGATGTGAAGCCGCAGTATGGGGGGTGCGAAGTGGAAGAGGGCTGACCGTAGTGGTAAATATTATAAAGCCATGTAATATATTAATTTTTTCATAACCACCATGCAATTATCAAACTCTGAGGAAGAGAGAAATTAATCTAACTAAACAAAAGGCAGAATTCCTCAACGAGGTGTGGGTGGAAGACTTCTTTTGTCTTTTGACTGGAGAACTAATGGCTCTTGATGGGCCATTCCACTCCTGGTGGCTGTCTGGGGGCAGAAGTGGACTGTTCTTCTCGGGTTTTTTGGTTTTGTTTTATCCTTGTTACTCTTGTGTTACTCTTTGTTCTTATTCTTTTTCTTAATATATTTAGAAATGCGTGTGTGTAGTTAATTGCTGCTTTCTTTTTCTACATTTTTTGACCAAAAGCCCCTTTGATTCAAAAGGTATAGTAAAGTAGATAAGGAGTGTTTTTTTTTCTTTCCACTCCAGGAAGATTTCCATCTTCCCTGGAAGGTATTGTTCTAACCTAGGACTAGTCGGAAAAAACGGGGGAATAATGCCTGCAATGTATTGAAGCCACGAATGATGAACCACAAAGTTGAGAGGGATTACTGTACTTGGAATATCTGAAAGAAATCATTCTGATCCTTACATCACTAGAAATTATGCCAGTGTTAATCCTGTAGGACATACAAAGTCCATATTGCTATCTGTATCTTCAGATATGAAAAAGCACGGATTCATAGGTTATCCCAAGGATCATCTAGTCAAACTCCCTAGTGAATACCCTCCCAGGGATCGAACCCACAACCATGAAACCATGGGCACCATGCTTCATCCACCAAGCCTCCCATCGTCTAGACCATGTCAATGAGTTCCTCATCCAGTTTTTTCTTAAACACCTCCAGGGATAGTGACTCCACCACCTCCCTGGGCAGACCATTTCACTGAGAGATCACTCTCTCTGTGAAAAACCTCTTCCTAACATCCAGTTTAAACCTCCCCTGGTGTAGCTTGAGGTCATGTCCTCTTGTTCTGGCGCTGGCAGCTTGAGAGAAGAGATTTACACCCACCTGACTGCCACCTCCCTTCAGGTAGTTGTAAACAGCACTTATTGAATAGCACTTATTGAACTTGGGAAAGCAATGGAAGCTGTAACACAGTCTTCCTTTTGGATCCTTTGTAATATTGAAACTCCAATATTCCTTTTTCACCAGTGTAATGGTAGAAGCGAGTTCACAAGCCATGCACTGAAAATCGCTGTGGTGACTGGTCATCTCTTACAATGGTTCATCATCTTGTAGTAGTCCATATTTGCAGTTGCCTTTCCCCTGATTCTGCCAGAATACTAAAGCACTTTAGTATTCGTGATCTGTCTCTGGCCTAAAATACACAGATGTGTCTTAAGACACTTTGACCAATCACATAAAATATATTCTTAGACACACAACTTTGAACTGAAGCAGTTGAATAGCTCCTACAGAAGACACTAATAGAAAACTAAGGAGACAGTAATGTGTTAAACTGTCACAAATATTTCAAAGTGAATATCTGCCCTAGTCACAGAACCATGCTGTGCTTTCTGCATCATAAGAGAATTTATACTCACTAGATAAATCTCCTTAAACATTTAAACAAGTACTTTAAAAAGCATGTTGCAGTGTCACTGTTCAAGATACAACAGAAATTAATTCCCCCCCCTGCAGAATTGCTATGTCAAAACTGTAGAATTATTTTAAATATTGGTATTGCTTCGATATAATTTTCTTCCTTTCTCATTCCAGTGAAAAGAATGTTTTCAAAACTGGTACTGAAAGGCAGTGATCTGCAGTATATGAATAACTGAATTAACTAATGTTCACTTTGATAACACTGTAGGATTTGATGAAGAATTTTTATTAATTGTCCATAATAAATTGAAAAAATATTCTCTAACAAGACCTCATTGACTTCAGTGCTGTTGCACTGCATCAAAAGAACATTCTCAGCTGGTTTTATTTTGTTGATGCCATATGTTCAGACTGAAGGACTTGCTATGAAAAATATTTTATCTCCTTTTCTAATAACCTATTAAACTCAATGATTACCCTTGTGAAGTTATCCACAGAAGATAAGTTCACTCTGGTGTTGTTTTCAGAACTCGCAGCGGCTATTTCAATTATAGTAATTTTAAGGGGCATCCTATCTATGCAGTAGTGCTGTGCAGAATCACAGTCATAGAATCACAATGCAATGGTGTTACATTCCACTTATAAAAATACCACAAATGCCTGTTTGGGTAGAAACTGGATTCTGTGTTTTGAGGGTAGGATTTGATTGATTGATCTTGTGAATCGAACTAAATTGTGGCTTATTGTGGGTTTCATGTTAAAAGCCTGCTCTTCAGCAGGCCACAGTGTAAGTCTGTCTATTTTTCTTCCACTCTGCAAGAGTTGCGTAATTCAGCAGTAATGAGGTGACCAGCAATGTGCTGAGTCTAAGTATCTCACAGGTATCTTTAAACTCTCAATGAATCCTTTTATAGAAAAAA
This sequence comes from Pitta sordida, assembly GCA_013390025.1. Classification (NCBI taxonomy): domain Eukaryota; kingdom Metazoa; phylum Chordata; class Aves; order Passeriformes; family Pittidae; genus Pitta; species Pitta sordida. The sequence continues at coordinate 17,592 of WEKX01019384.1, forward strand.
CTGCTCTTTACAATGTAGAGGGAGAGTAAGACCAGAGCACTTGAAACTATATGAAGAAGGCCAGTTCCTCCTCTATGGGTAATTGAGATATACCTCACTACTCAAATGTAAAAATAAATTGTTTTCCACTTCATTTGACAGCACATATATGTCATTCTGTTTCAGATCATTTTATTCCAATATTTTTTTTTATTTCTTTACACTCATAGGCATGAATTCTAACTAAAAAGAAGGAGTTGTTCTATGTGAATGTGTTGGCCAGGGAACATCGCAAATCACTGAAACAGAATTGTGAGAAATTTTCCTCGCAAATCAGCAAGGTCGCAACGCAGGGGTCACAATGCAGCGAGGATGTACTGTAATTGCCAGACTCTCGGGTTTTCACACTTGGAAACAAGTGTAAAGTACAAATCTAAAGTAATAGGAATTCCTTCAAAGAATGTCTCTCTCTGCATAGTAAAAGCAGGAGCTTGTAAAAGACTGTAAAGACTTAATTTTGATGTTAAATTTCTGGGATCTTCAGGAGATAATAGTACTTATTCTCATTCAGGTCTCAAAGTGAAAACAAGTATAGCATTCATTCTTTAAATTACCATTAAAGAATGTTTGTCTGTGTCCCAGCATGTAGTATTAATGACAGATTCTGCAGAGAAGACTTTCCTCCCTATGAAAAGCCACTGAAGATATTGGAAAAGCTTATATAGGAAATTTGTTTGATTTCAATACACATTCTGCTTATCTTTAGGCAATATTTCCATTTTTTCACAAGAACAATAATGTGCCCGCTAAAAAGAATTCCTAAAACATAATACTTTTTTTTACGCTGATATCATGTGTTATATGACAGTACTTCTTTGTTCCTTGCCATAAAGAATTAAGCTTTCAAAGTAGATAAGTGTCAAGTACTGTCTCTTCCATGTCTCATACAGAGGCAGTGCAAAATATTAGAGGCATATGTTTTCACATATAACTTAGGTCTTTGATAACCTAACTAAGAATTGTTTTCAAATAGTAGACAAATAATCTGGTGTTTATTTTAAATGATGAGTTCTAAGCAGGAAAACATGGACTGAAGAAAAACAGCAAGCCACTGTGAGTACAAAGGCTGAAGATGTGTTTTCTGTTCCTTTTCAGCAAAACATGCCCAGGTGTGCTGCCGTCCTCCCATGCCCATATCATATGCCCCTTTCCCATGTATAATTCTTCAGTCTCTCACTCTTTTTACACTTCCCTTGTTTTCCTGGACACATGCCTGAAACAGGTGGTGATGGGCTGAAACACTCTTTGGAGATCCCTACTTCTGTGCCTAGGCTGCCAGCATAGCTCTGAGTAGATACCTGACTTCTAGACAGCTAAAGTTAAATGAGCTGAATCCAATCCTCAGTGCTTATCACCCACTGAATTCATCATAGTTAAGCACTAACAGTATGCTTTCTTTCACTGAGATCCTAATACATTTAAAAATTTGGTGCCATGGAGCCTAAATTGCATTTAAAGAGGAATTTGAGTGTTAAGTTTGTTAGTAGTTTCTGAAAGTGTGATTTGAGTTCTAATAAAAATATCTTTATCCTTTCTTGAAAATTCTGCATTTATTTATTTGTCCTCAGGAAAAGTTTTGATTTATAAACATACTGACAAACTGCAGGTACATAGTTTATTTGATTCTCCTCCTTCATTGATTATAATTTTGTTTCAGAGTAAGGCACTAATGCTACACATGAAATAAATTAAAAACCTCCCTACCATGTCTGTGAAACAATGTGAGTCAGTTTTGAAAGCCTAATAAAAAAAAACATACCAATGTGTCAATGAAGAATAAGCTTTCCGTTCAGAACATGAAGTAGTTGAATTTCAAAAACTGAAATCCTTAAAAAGGCAAATGAAGTAAAGTACATTCTTCAAAGCAAAGAGCAATGTCAAGAATTTGTGACTCTATTGATTGGTACTATCCAAGACATTCATAACAAGAAAATGGAAATGCAAAGTTCAAAGTAAAAGATATGATATTAATATTTCCAGTACTGAGGAAGGGATATATGTATACTAAGCCTACTAAAAAAACTAAGGCTAAATTTTTGTTAATGGCTGTTTCTTTTCTGTAGTATTTCCTTTGTGATGCATTACACAGTACATGTTAGATTAGGTAAAAAGGGGAAAGAGGCAAACTGCTGAATATGTAAGTCCTTGAGCAAATACATATTTTATTTTACTTTTTTATAATTAAATAATAAACAGTAGAGATATGGAACCTCTGTATTTTATACCTAGAAAGTCACATAAACTATGTTAAGTATAAAGTCTGTTAGGATGACTTACTTTATCATTAGAATGAAAAAGAATAAAAAAACCAAAAACGTATTACATATTCATGTGGTTTTGGTATGCAGTTGGCCCTCTTCCTCTTGATGCCCCCCATATTGCAGCTTCACATCTTAGCGGCATGATTTTTCAGTGATTAAGGAGGCCTGTTTCGCAACTGCGCATGCGCGACCTGGCATGCATGAATATTCAATTAGGCAGTCATGAATATGCGGCAGCTCCACCACTTCCCCCCCCTGCCCCGGACACGGCGGTGGCAGTGGCAACCAATATACAGCAACACAGTGCCGAAATATCGCCGGGGGGCCATGTGAGAGTGCAGGGCAAATTTGCATATTAATGAGCTGCCATTCTACACAGAAGGAGGGCTTTGCAGATAGGGGACAAGACTCAAGGTACCATGGTATAGGAGACCCAACTGTATGTAGAAAAATATTACCCATGAGTCCAGAATGTCCTGTCTTTTTCTCCTGTATTTAAGTGATGTTAAGTTGCCTAAAGTAGAAACATGAAAATGGAACCATCTCTCTGCCCTTCCATAAAGTTCTCTCTCTCTCTCTCTCATGAGAGGAAAAGGTCTTTCATGACCCCCTCCCAAGCGAGATCTCGACCCGAGGACGACAGCTCTTACGAAATTCTCTGTGGTCCAAGTGTCACACCACAGCATGCAGCTTTTAAGTACTGGCTTTTTTTCTGTTTCATACATGAGCCCACCCAAAGTACACNATATGTTATTCACAGAGACGCCTCTGTCTCCATAAGCTTGAAGGCCATGGCAGCACAGAGGCCCAGGCAAGAACTGAGCTGTTAACCCCCTTGCTGCCAGAGCAGCAAAAAAAACCCTAAACCATAACATCCTCTAAATTATTCCCTTGTACTCTGTAGCTTTTTTAGTGTGAAGTGGAAAAACAAAAAAAGGAAAGAAAAAAGGCTATTCTATTTGAGGCTTCACCAGAAATGAGTAAAGCTGATCTCTAGGACCTTTAGTATTTTGTCTTAGGTTTGCCGAGTGCTACAACATTGATATTCATTTCTGAGTCACTACTACAATCTCCTGCACTTCTCCTTGCCATATTTTACTAACTTGCCAGATGTAATTTACTCTCAATCTGTCTGATTTCTTCAGCCTACAGGAAGCACTTTACTCTTTTCTTTATTTAATTCACCTTGTTGTTCTTGGGTCATCTCTTCAGTTTTATTACTGAATTGCAGACCTGTGGTCTGTAATATTTGCTATCCTTTTTCTGAACAATTTAAGCAGTGATANAAAAAAAAAAAAAAGGCAGTGATAAAATCTATCACCCAAATAATTCATGAAAATACTAATTGAGTTGAATCTGGAGTGGACATTCACCTTCCACTTCAAACCCTTTCTCAGCTTGACAGACAATCACTGACTAATAGTTTTTTGTGAAGGTTTTAAACCAGCTGTGCAACTAATTTTAGGAATTTCCATCCATTACACACTTTCTTTTTTTGTGTATAAGGGGCATCACATAGACCAGTATCAGAAGCCGAGATTAAGTATGTCCCATCTATTGTTCTGCCTAACCAAAACCACCACAATACCTACCCCAGAAGGAAAGTTCTTTTAGTATGACTTGCTCTTGAAAACTCATATGAATAATTTTTGTCTTACTTAAATAGGTACACAGGGATTGATCGATTAGCAATTTGCCTACAGAACCTCAGAATTGAATACCAACTCACTACTGCAAAAAAGAAAAAGCCCACCAAATCTGTCTTTCTGATTCTCTGGAGTTTCTCTAACAGCTTTTTTTTTTTTTTTTTTTTTT
>WEKX01019386.1:7477-19733 GCA_013390025.1 Pitta sordida
CCTTCTTAGCCACCTGAGCACACTGCTGGCTCATATTGAGTTTCCTATCAATCAGTACACCTAAGTCTCTCTCCACTTCACTAGTCTCGAGCCACTCCTCCCCCAGCCGATAGCGGTGCATGGGGTTGTTGTGGCCAAAGTGAAGAACCCGGCACTTAGTCTTGTTAAACCTCATACTGTTGGAGCCTGCCCACCTCTCCAGCCTGTCAAGGTCCCTCTGGAGGGCCTTCCTACCCTCCGGCTGTTCAACATTTGCCCCCCTCTATATTCTTCATTTGTAGCTTGCTTTGCTTTTCCTGTTTGCCTGTTATTTTTTCCAGGATTTTTTCCTCCAGGAGAGGTTGTGGGTGAATCTCTGGCATCCAGTCAGGGTCAAACTATGACACACAATGAAATAGATTTATGAAAAGTGTTCAAACTATTCAGGAGGTCAATACAAAGAATGATCATATTATATTATGTCATACTGTTTTATGACTACCTGAAGTAATTTATAGTTCATATAACAGTCACAGTATCACGGTATCACAGTATAGATAAGGCTGGAAAGGACCTTGAAGATCATCTAGTCCAACTTATAGCCCGACTAACCTAGCATCCTCATCTAGGTCATATCGCTCAACACCTTATCCAGCCTACCCTTAAAGACCTCCAGGGCTGGAGAGTCAAACACCTCTGTGGGCAGCCCATTCCAAATCCAGATCACGATCTACCAGGAAGAGAGAAATGGTCACTACTTTTTCTGAATAATTAAAAATAACAAATCGTTGTGTCCTTAATCTTTATTAATTGGCAGTAGTATGGTGCTAGTGCCTTTGAAACTTTCTGATATTATGTCTAAAGATATTCAATTGTTAGAAATATTCTTTTATCCATTTTTTCTCAACTGTTGTATTGACAATATAATCAGTATTTCCTATTTTTATCATAAATTCAATAAGCAGAGACGTTGTGTTTCATAATCACTCAAATTCAATCACTTCCTTTAAATTTACTTAGGTGGTAGGTGAGTTTTGCTCACTGTCTCCCTACATGTGTGACATCCTCCCATTCTGATAAAAATTGCCTCTATCTCCTTCACTGGTAGGCTTTTGGATGCTTCTTTAATATGCTTACCATGTGTATGTTTGTAAAAGCCTTTTACTGAATTTTCCTTAAAATATTTCAGTGCTCTTTCCAGTGTTTCATCAGCCTGCTTTGCAATCATATATTTCCATTAGAGTCAACCCTCTTCTACTTCGCACCCCCCATATTGCAGCTTCATATCTTAGCAGCACGATTTTTCAATGATTAAGGAGGGCTGTATCGGGACTGCAAATGTGCGACCTGACATGCATGAATATACAAATCAACCCCCATGCTGTGCCGCACGGACCACGGGTGTCCTGCTCTGCGTGCCCCTCTGCTCTAAGCCACGCCGTCCCTCCCACCCCATCCCCTCCCCTCAGCTCTGCTCCAGGCCACGCCAGCTCCCCTGACTCCCCTCGGGACCGCTGCCATTCAATGTGGAAGTAGGGCTTCATGGGATCTGAATAAGACTGCGGTTCTGTGGTATAGGAGACCCGACTGTAGTACTTTCAGTACATTTTCTCAATACGTAAACATTTTTTCTTCTTCGTGTAAGAAAAGGACAGACTATTTGCTTTCAGAACATTTTCCATGCAGTCTCAGTAATTTTCTTCTTTCACTTGAATTAGTAAAAACAGTAATAGTAAAATAATAACCAAATGAAGTTAGTACATATGTTTGGAAAGTTATTACCAGTTTAAAAAAAAACAAAAAAACTCTAAATTAATTAGGTTTCCCAAAGTTCTTGTACAAAACTTTCAGAAGATACACTCCTCACACAAATTACAAACTAAGCAACAAGGAGTTGTAGCGTCTTACAACTTCAAGACTTCAAGTTTCAGAAGTTTGTTCAAAATACTGAATTGCCATTTTTATTTTTGTCCTAGTTTGTGGTATGGTATTTTGGTGCAGAAAACTTTTTATTTCTGCTCTTTTTTTTTTTCTTTCTTCTTTTTGTGAGGCACATTTATAGTCTACATGTGGTTCAGAGTTTACATGGTCAAGCTTGTCTTAGCATGTGGTGTTATTTCAGTCAGCAGTGGTTTTTTATGCAGTGTGCCAAATTCCACTATTTTTTTGGCCAAGTGAGGTGCCAAAGTGAATCACGATGTAATGATAACCATCACTCACCAGTGGGTTGAGGGAATACTTTCAAATGACTCATCAGTTATTAAAGGAGGAAGCAAGGGAATCCCTACACTGAGATCAAAGAGCTCTTTTGGATTACCATAGCAGTACAGAGGAAATACAAAATGACGTCATGTTGCAGAAAAAGAGACTGTAAGACAAATTGATCCAATGAATTTAACAAAAAGGCAGAACTGTATTTAGGTGAGATTTAAACAGACTTTATATATGTCGCTGGAAGAATCCTTCCCATATTTTTATTCTGATGGTCCTTGTGATATTCCTTGATTTGATACTGTTCTCTGATGTTGTTAGGTCTGGACATTCTTTTTGGTGTTTTTTTTCTTCTCACTACTTATTCTTCCAATCACTTATCTTAGGTGCACTGCAGAAATAATTTCTTCTGTGTTATCTGTGCCTTTGGGACATCAATCACAGTCACGCTCATTTCACCTTTCCTCCGACTTGATGTAGTGTTCCAACTGCCAAAATCTAGTTTTCTTTCCTACCAGGCAAAGCTAAATGCAGATAACATATGACAACTTTTCCGTTTTCTTGTTTTACAGTTTATTTGGTCGAATGACAGTTGACAATTATATTATCTGAGCAACAGTATCTGACATGGAGTATGTAAAATGGGTTTGTAATTTTATTATGTGCTTTAATAAAATATTAAGGAATCTGCTTCTTAATCTAGTCTAATCTATTCTACTTCTAAGGAATCTGGATCTAAAATGTAATGGTATTTGAGTTAGGGATTTTGATTACTATTTTTAATGTTTTCTTATATGCTGATTGCTTTTAAATTAAGACTGAGAAGATGGAATGTAGAGAAAAACAGAACTCTGGAATATGTATTTTCCAGGAATTGGAACTGAGCATTTTCTAGCTAAAGCATAATTTGAACATAAATGAAATGTAACTTTTTTTTTCCCTGCTTTTTTGATACAAGTCCTTTTGATCTACTTGTAGATAATTTTTCATGTGATATTTTTCTTTCTTGCCATTTCTTACACGTAGAATATCACACTCAGGTTATAATGGGCAACATGTTCTACAGAAATAAAAACTGAGTTACAGAAAGGACTAGTATTTCCACTGTGTTATGTAGGACTGGATGTACTGGCTATACAACAGGAAAGTGAATAGAACAATTACTTTGTCTTGATTTAATCACTCATAATTTCTGACTTGACTTGTTACCATGTCTGTATACATCAAAGTTTTTAAGTTGCCTCAATTTTCTTGCATTAGTCAGAGGTTTTATTTCCTCTTTTAGATCTTGATCTGTTTGGATCTTGATCTTTTTTTCTCTGTGTAGATGAAAACTTAAATTTATAGATAGCACTTTGGGCAATACTACTCTCAATTAATCAGAGAGGTTTACATCTAGTTTCTCTCAGCTTCTCTTAACAGATAATTTTTAGAAGCTAAGAATTGCATGAAAGTGGGAAGAACATTGAGATAATCATCCTTGTCTGTTAGTATAAAAATGACTCATTCTCTCACTTCAAGAACAGCTCTGCTCAAATGTAGATGTAGTTCTTCCTGTAGTTTCTCTTTCAGAGAAATAGTTGATTGCTACTCTAGCTTTACTTTAATGCAATGAAAATACACATTCTTTCCACCTAATTTCTCTTTCACAATAAATATTCACATGAATTCCCCTTATCACATGACAGTAGAAGCAAACTTTTATAAAATTATATGAAAAATATTACATGAAAAATCCAATCTCTTTATCTACCATGACTGTAACTATCGCATTTTCTTCAGTGAAATTGTTGAGGAGATCCTTGAATATTGCAATAAAATTAGGTAATGCAGTATTAAAAAAATTTAAAAATCATTTTCCATTTGGCCATTAATTGGGTATTTCTCTTATAGTCAAGCCTTCTCATCTGTTTAAATGCTAGTTCTTAATGTATCTTATAATGTGTGTTGGAGGATGAAATTACTCACAAGAGAAGGCCCTCAGAGAAGGATCAATGTTTTTACATTAATGTAAATTACCACTGATTAATAAATGGTGTAACAAGTAAGGATTTAAATTCTAAATGTGTCCCTATTTTCTGAACTTAACCTTCCTATCAATATTGCAAGTTAGCAGTAAGACTAATGTGTCAATTACAGAAAATATTAATAATATAAGCCTAATCAATAGTATTTTATCTATGAAAACGTGTTTGTTTAGAGTAGAAGATAAAATAAAAGGTAAGGAATATACTAAGTTTTTACAAAATAATGTATTTAGTAGTGCTTATCCATATCACTGCAATAAATAAGTCTATGTGTTTTTGTGATTAATTACACTGCATATAAGCTTTCCATCCATATCTATATGTGTTACATTTACTGTAATATTAGAATAGTGTTAGTTCATGGAAGTAGTCACATAATATTTGACTGCTATGTGTATAGTTTCAAAACCATTGAAAATTACAATATTCTGGACACTAAAATTAAAAGGTAAAAAAATCATGTTTGCATGCACCTCTATGTTAGTTTGGTTTTCACAGAATTATTTGCCACCTAACTAAGGAAAATGGTGTTATTCTGTGAGTATATGTACACCACTACACTGACAAATGTATTTGATGCTTGTGCATTTGAAGTGATGCCAGGTGGAAACTGTGCAAGAATGTATGCTTAGCAAGGAACAAAGGCAAAAGTAGCAAGTTGCAATACTATAAAAAGCAGAGGAGAACAAAAGCTTAGTACTATCTGTTGTGAAAGAAATAGTTGGACAACACTTTTTAGCCATTAGATTAGGAACCAAGACCCAGAGCTCCAGGAGGGAAATACTACTCCTACTCACACTGTGTTTGTTACAAGCGAGTATGCAAAGCATGCTCCTTAGGGTGTATTTCTGTGCCAGATGGAATATTATTCTGAAACCCTCAATTCAGACAATGGTCTCTTTATCTGATGGCTTTTTCTTGATTAAATCAGAAGAAAAGTTTGAGTTTATATGGAAGTAAGTTGTCTGCTTGGTGTATCAGTTTTCAGTTCACTTCAAAATTATTTCTGTGCAGCACTGCAAACTGTAGATGCATAACCATATTACCATTTTGCATAGTTCATATGCGGGTGCATAAACACGTTTGTAAAGCCAAAAGCCATAGACATAATGACCATTAGGAGCAATTAATTTACCTCTTTAGGCTGTTACATTATTATATACTATTAAAGTAAGTTCTTGTGCACGTGATTGAGAGAACCCATAAATTAGAATGATACTATTCTCAACAGGTGTCCAATTCAGCTACTGGAATATATCTGTAGTGTGGTCTTTCCTAGACATTCTTGTCTTACATGGTTGACAGAATGTACAATCATAGACTCATAGAATGGTTTGGGTTGAAAGAAACCTTAAAGATCATATAGTTCCAATCTCTTGGGCAGAGGCACCGGCAATGACATCAGGTTGCTCAAGTAATCCAGTCTGGTTTATGTTGCTTGACTTGTATATAAATTTCACAGTATAATTAATTTTTCTAATAATGAAAATAAAAAAATCAGTCTTTTTTTAAGATGAAAGCTAAAATCTTTATCTTATTGATACAGTTGTTTGTCTTATAGCCATTGAGTGTCTAATGATATTGAAAACATTCAGAACAATTGCATACTTGTAAAATGAGAACATGTTAAAAGGTTGGTTTCTAAACATGTAGATAAGAACCAGCGACACTCTTTTATCACTTCAGTGATCGGAATGCTACACTTTGTGTTTATTCATATACAGTTGGGCCTCTTATACCATGGTACCATGGGTCTTGACCCTTCTCCGCACAGCCCTCCATCAGTGTTGAGTGGCAGCTCATTAATATGCAAATTTGGTCCCAATCACACCACCCCCCCAGCTCCAGAGCAGCTGCAGGGCGTACCCGGAAATTCCTCACGTGGTTGGGGGAGCAAAGACGGTCTCCTCTGCCCCGTAGGACAGCTGCAGCGGCCAGAGAGGTACCACGGGGCTGTATGTACTTCTGAGCTCTGCCCAGCATGTTCCCTTTTGGGGGACGCACCTGGTATGGCACCACTGCCGCTGGGGCCAGCGTGCATAGCTCCTCTGCCTCATGGAGCAGCTGCAGGGGGCAGAGGAGGCACTGCACGGCACGGGTGGTGACAGCACAGATGGCGGAGGAGAAAATTTGCGTATTCATGACTGCCTACATTGAATATTCATGCGTGTCAGGTTGCACAAACACAGTCCCGAAATGGGCCTCCTTAATTGCTGAAAAATCATGCAGCAAAGATGTGAAGCTTCTATCTGGGGGGCACAAAGTGGATGAGGGCTGACTATTTAGCAAAATTAGTAAAGAGCCAGACTTAGATAACTCAAGTGCGTTATTTCATATGTGTATGTGTGTATACATCTTGCTAATTATGTGAACTAATAAATGTAAATAAGGAAACAGAAGCTAAGATTATTTTTTGTGCCTTTCTAATTGCATTAGGAAAGAGTCTGTAGAAAATGAATGCCCTGATCCTCCGTGACTCTGAGAGAAAAGCTCTCTGATAAGGAAACTGGTGAATCGTACATTTTCTTTATGTAGTTATGATATTACTTGCCACAAACCTCTTTAATGTTTTTCTAAATAAACATTTGAATTAACAGATGAGATGAGATGAATTCTGTTGTCTTGAACCTGATGGACTGAAAGAGAGTGCAAAGGTATTCAAAAATTCAACTTTATTAATAGCTATTTTTCAGCTGTCTTCTTGGTAAAGGTCAGAGAAAGGCATTTTGAAACTTGTACTTTTCTTTGACACTTCCTAGACTTGTTTTACTCTGCAGTAAAGGTGTATTTTCTGTGTCATTTAAACATGCCCCTGTGGCGGCGTAGAAATCACTAAATCAATACTTCCAATGAAGACACAATTTTATTTTCTAATTATTCACGTGAATACTTTCCTCTTCAATAGCCCGGAAACTGTAATTAAAACTTGCTCTGTATCTGCTTAAAACTGGCAGATACTTTGATTATTTTTTGTTAAACTTTGGTAAGTTTGACTACTATCTCTGCCTTAGGACCAGAGGGTGATGCTTAAAATTTCTGTAGATATATATCATATTCCTACCTGGTAACTATAATGTACAGGAAATTAGGTTCTGATGAAAGGAGTGGTAAGTGTAGTTTCAATTTGATGAATTCTTAATATTTCTGTTTATTAGTCTCAGCCATCATCACACATTCACACCCAGCTTATGTGTGAAAGGAAATACAGTCGGGTCTCCTATGTCGCGCACCCACGGTCTTAACTGGGACCTGTGCAGTCCACGTTGAATGGCGGCCACGCAACTGCTGCTGCCCGTGTCCCCTCCGCCACCCGTACCACCCCTGCTGCTGCCCAAGCCTCCAGCGCTGCCTCTTCTGCTGCCTGGGCTGTCCCGGCCGCCGCCGCAGCAGGTCACACATGCAGTTGCAAAACGGGTCTCCTACGTCGCTAAAAAGTCATGCCACTAAGATCTGAAGCCGCAATAGGGGGGGCGCGAAGTGCAAGAGGGCCGACTATATATGCATCCTGCAAGGTGTTCATTGAAATGATGAAGCAATGAAGGAGAAAAGGATTGGTCTGTGGGCTTTTTCTGTGTGCATGTATCACATGACTGAGACTGTGAATAATTCAAACATGAATATTCCAGGCCACTACAGTGCCTTTTGACTTAAAAAGAAATTTTTTATCTACCTTTAGTCTACTTAAGGAACATAATTTCATATGTATCGTATTATGTGTAATTAGTTTTTTACTACTTTTTTTTTCTCAGAGTCCAAGTAGGTTCTAAGGAACTACGGAACTTTCCATTTTTGTAAGAAATGAGATTTTTGGGAAGTATCTTGACTCTTAATGGCCCTTTCATTTTTGTTTTTAACTGTGTAACGATATACAGGAGTAAGCAAAATAATCACTATGAAATACATGTTAATCAGGAGGCAGTGATCCTTTCTGATAGTATAAAAACCAGGCAAGACATTAAACATGTCAAAATACATGCATTTTACATTGTAATAACACCTGAGAAGAAAGATACACTTAAGCCTGTTGTCCATAAAGGGAGTATAACAAGTTTTATGAACTTCAAGTATAGATTTTAATCTATAGTATAGGTTTCAAGTTTATACATTTTATACTGATAAATCATCCTTTTATGTCTTATTGTAAAAAATATACTTTTACCTTAATATTGATTTATCTTATTTTTTGGTCCATGTAGATGAAATCACTGAAAGCTGTAGTTCTTCAAGGATGTAAACCAAAACCTATCAAAACTAAAAAGAAAAATCAGTGGACAAGGCAGTAGAAAGAAGTTAGTTTCATAACTAAAATTAATACCTCTTAAATATGAAAAATGTCACTAGGTTTCATACGTCATTTTGACTAGAAATCCAAAATCCTATAATCAGAAGTGCTTGGCATTGGTTACTTAAACTGCATATTAAATATGCAGGCTGCTCTTCCATTATTTGACTGCTGTAGGCGCCAAACCTCAGTTGTGAGGTTGCAAGCAAATGAGTAAGTTTTCACAGTGCTGGTACTAGAAAAACATATATGTTCCATATCTCAAGTGGCTTCAAAGGTCCCAGGACTAAGCACAGGAACCAGGTAAAATAGAATTATGTAGAAATGATTTTTTTTAAAAATACAGTAAGCCCTCTCCGCTTTGTGCCTCACAGATAGTGGCTTCATCTCTATGCGGCATGATTTTTCAGTGATTAAGGAGGCCCATTTCATGACAGTGCCTGCGCGAACTGACAGTCATGAATATTCAAATTGGACAGTCATGAATATGCAAATCAACCCCCAAGCCATGCTGCACGGACTACGGGCACACTGCTCGGCCCGCGCTGCGTCCCCTCTGCTGTGCTCTGAGTGAGCTGGCTGCAGCAGTTTTGCTAGTGCCACACCCGCGCTGCACTTGGCCCTCCCCATTCTGCTCTGCTCGGAGCAAAGCAGCTGCGGCAGGTCCACTCCAAGCAGCGCACGCCCCGCTTCGCTCGGAGTGAAGAGGCTGTGTGTAGTTATGAAAGATTTACACACTCTCAGGTTAGACATGGTGTCTGAGACTTTCTCAGGGTAGACATCTACCCCGAGTATGGAGAGACTGGGTCTACCCACCCAGACAGACACCAGGACAACAGCATGGGCAGCTCCCTGTACCAATGCCCCGGCCAAGTGGAAAAGGGTTTTTTCCCAGCATAGGGTGGACACGGGTGCCAGAAAGCATTGACACAAACACCAACACACAGCAGTGCAGTGACGAAACAGTGCCTGAGCGCTGAGGGGCAGTGTGAAGGTGCAGGGCAAATTTACATATTAGTAAGCTGACACTCTACGCTGACAGAAGACTGTGCTGGGGGAGGGAAAGACCTGCGGTACCATGGTATTGGAGGGCCAACTGTAGTACCAGAAAGCCCTTGATCTGTGGCAAATGTGCAATCTAAATATGGTCCCTTAACTTTACCTTTTTTATTTACCTTTTTTCATAGTAAATTGTCTGCATTTATTCCTGAAAATTTGAACATATCTTTATTGGTAAACAGGCTTGATAATTTTTTAGCAACAGATCTCAGTTTTAACCTTATGTGTGGAACTTTCTCGGATTGTACAAGTTTGGTTTTGCACATGCACGCCAATACAGCTGGTCCTCTTCTACTTTGTGCCCCCCATATTGCAGCTTCACATCTTAGCAGCTTGATTTTTCAGCGATTAAGGAGGCCCCCTTTTCACAACTGTGCATGTGCGACCTGGCATGCATGAATATTCAATTAGGCAGTCATGAATATGCAAATCAACATGTACAGCTGTGGCGGCGGCGTCTCCACCAGTTCCCCCCCTTCCTGAGATGGTGGCGGCGGCAGCTCTGCTGGTTCCCCGCCCCACGCCCGGCAGGGCTGCCGCAGCAGCTGATACACAGCAACAAACACGGAAGGCCGTGTGAGGGTGCAGGGCAAATTTGCAAATTAATGAACTGCCATTCTACAAGGAAGTAGGGCTTTGGAGGAGATGAACAAGATGGCGGTACCGTGATGTAGAAGACCCAACTGTATTTACAAACAGGAAGAGCTGACACACCTCTTCAATCAAGGACGTGGGTTGGCTACTTGGAATCACTCCTCCGCCGGGAGACAGGTACTTATGTTATGCAAAAGTATAGTTATTGCTACACAAAAAAATACGTCAATATTTATTTTAGCTGTTATTTTTTACTGCTTATAGTGGGAATATCTAGACACTAGCAGCATAAAGAATTCTTGTAATTTGAGGTTCTGCTGCAACAAGTGCAAATAAATATTTCAGGGACTCAGTGGAAATATGCACCCAGTCTTCTGTTGGTCTTTTGGTAGTGTAAGGACCTACAAATACACCTAATTTTATTGTTAAATAAAATCTAAGGAAATAAAGGTCTGACCTCAAGGCAGCTGGAGACTCTGGTAGCTCTGGGAAAACACACAGGAAAAAGAGTCTAGTATAGACAGTATTTTCAGTTCTTATGTATGGCCTGAAAATTTCCTGCAGACTTTGAGACAATGGAGAGGCTTGAGTACTGGATACCACATTCCATTCTATAATGGATGAATAACAAAGCACATAGTGTCTATGTTCTTTTCTCCTTTCATGCTTTCACCTTTTACATAGGTTAATGTATTTTAGTTTCACATGAAATAATTTGGGCTATCATTTGTCACTGTAATAAAAGATTTCTTATTATCATGTGGTAAAAGTCCAAAAGATGACTGACAATTATCCTAGAAATCTGAGCAAGCAAACATCATTTTATTAGGTTGTATTTGTTATCCTGGCAAGTTGATGTGCTGGCAGGAGGAATGATAACATAAAATCCTGATTGAGCTCTCCCTACTGTAGCCTGTTATTTAAGTACATTGGAAGTGTCATTAGTGATTTTGTGTATAAGCTATGAAAGGTTTTCAGCTACTATGAAATAAGTCTGTTCTGTCTTTTAAGGTAATATATCATTTTCTCCCGTTGTTCATACAGCTAATGAAGAAATCCATCCTTCCTGTGTTGAAAGTAATTTATCTTTTGTGCATCCTAGTATAATTCATTTTGTTCATACCTGTCTGACTTCATTCAAGCTTCCAGTCTCGCTGGCACTGGGTTCCATCATAAATACTTTATATATTTGTATTTTATTTTTTCTTTATTAATTTATGAGGGGGTCTTTTTCTAGGCTAAAGTCAGTATGTACATCAGATCCTAATCATCTTCCTCATCTCCTCAAATTAGTGGATATAGTTGACTGGTTTTTTCACTGTATACTAACTCACAGAAAAGAAAAGGAGTAACAACAATACAAAACACAGTGTGTTTTCATTGATAATGCAATTTTTTTTATAACTTTGTGATAGAAATCTGTTTTTCCTCTAGGGCAGGCAATTACATGAACAACAAATACTAAAGATTAAAAAGAAAATAATTAACATTATTTTAATTGATACTGAAATGGTCAAATTCCATGATAATAAGCTAGTGTTCTATTAATAAAATAGAAATTTAAGCTAGACTGTTTATTACTATCTGTAATGGTATGCATCCATTCATACATAATTAACAGTGAGAATTCATTGTATTATTCACAAAAAATTAGATTCCAATTTCCACAAAAAAATGGCTTCTATGTATCAGCACATTACCTGCAAATATACCAACACCATGAAATGCTTGTTTATCTATCATGGACACAAATCTGTTTCTAAAGGTAAATGTTGAGGACTTTAGAGTATCACAGTATAGATAAGGCTGGAAAGGACCTTGAAGATCATCTAGTCAAACCTATAATCCCACTAACCTATCATCTACATCTAGATCATATCACTCAACACCTCATCCAGCCTACCCTTAAACACCTCCAGGTTGTTTGGCAAGTTGGTTTGACCAGGGTTGGTTGGCAAGTCAACTACCCCTGCGGGCAACCCATTCCAAATCTGGACCACTCTTTCAGTAAAAAAGCTTTTCCTAAGATCAAGTCTAAACTTTTCCTGCTGAAGCTTAAGACTATGACCTCTCGTCCTGTCCCCAGAGACCAAGGAGAAAAGAC
>WEKX01019387.1:695-17663 GCA_013390025.1 Pitta sordida
GATTGCTGTTTACAACTACCTGCGGGGAGGTTGCCGCCAGGTGGGTGTGGACCTCTTCTTTCAGGCTGATGATACCAGAATGAGAGGACATGGCCTTAAGCTACGTCAGGGGAGGTTTAGACTGAATGTTAGGAAGAGGTTTTTCACAGAGAGAGTGATCTCTCATTGGAATGGACTGCCCAGGGAGGTGGTGGTGTCGCCGTCCCTGGACGTGTCGTCCCAGGAGCTCAATGAGGAGTTTAGTGACATGGTCTAGCAGGGGTGTGTAGGGCTGGATGGTCCTGTGGGTCTGTCCTGGCTTGGAGTGGCCTGTGCGCCTGTGAGGGATCCAGCTTTATGTTTACCACTCTGGGGTGTGTGTTCGGTCTCTGTATGGTGAGTTGGACTAGATGATCCTTGTGGGTCCCTTCCAACTCATAGTATTCTGTGATTCTGTGATTCTGTGATTATGACTGTACTTGCCATCAGGAGGCTATAGGTTTACTCTCGCGTCAAATATCCAGTCCCGTGAAATTCAAAAAACTGGCTTCATAAGATACCTGCATGTGTCCTTCCTTGTACCCCTGCCACCATAACATGGCACTTTAGTTAAGGCCTACTGAGACTATGCAATAGCATGCTAAATGCTTAATTAAAGAAGAAAAAAGAAAATAATCAAAACCACATTTCAGCTGTTACTGTTCTGTCAGAATTATGCTTCTCATGAAAGGAATGAAACAGCACTCAAAGAAGAAACCAAACACAGTACTACTGAATTCTTTAATGTAACATGTAAATGAATCAATCACTCATGCCTTACCTCACTGGGCACTGCTGTCTGCAAGAACATCATGGTGACAGCTTAAGATGCGAGCTGAGTGTAGCATAGAAAAGCAAAACAAAGCAAACCTACAACCTAATGAGTCAAATGGGGTGCACAGCTCCTACTTGAGCAGCAAGTCAACCAGACTCACTTGATGGCTACTGGAAACCAAAGTATTTAACAGCAACTGTTTTTCCATTCAACAAAATAAATGTTGCTATTCAACAAATATAAATTATATTCATGCACAGTAACAGACAGTGAGCACGAGCCTGTCTTTGAGAAAAATATCAGACTAAGTCCTTTATCCATCAACAGATCACAGCAATTTTTTACTTCTCTTAGCTCTATGAAAAGTACTTGAATGTCCCCAGCACAAACATGGCATAATGATCTAATTCAATTACCTACATCTCTGTCTCTCACACAAACAGATGGAAATTAATGTCTTCCATGTATCTGCACAAAAGTCGTCACCATGGCTGGCCAGGGAAAGAGTGTAAGCATTTATCCTGCAGAAATAATGTTTATTTTTCCTTACCAACCGATTTTTCAAACATGTTAAATGAAATATAAGCTATCTTTTTAATACTACTCTGATGGCAGATACAGTCTTAAGATACAAACTGCTTGTTAGCAAAATCTCAAGCAGCTTCATTCTACATTTATAAATATATATATGTTATTCTTGAATTATAGCATGCTCCTTTTCCACAGCTTACTTTACATAAACATTGCCTCTCTGCTCCATTCTTTCTTGCTTTGAAAAAAATCCCTTCCTGCCACTGCAGCACTGTATGACAAGCATACCACATCTCAGGGTGAAGTATTTACAACAAATGAAAAGAGAAGTAACACCTGAAAAGAGAAATATCAACTGTGTGGAACAAGAAAGTAAGTCAAGAAAACTCCACATTTAGAAGGACAGTAAACTTAAGAATTTTTTTCAGGAAGTTTTCAGGGGCTTTTTATGCATTGCCTTTAAAAGCTAATTTTCTGTAGAAGTGTATTCTACTACTGGCAGTACTTACAGGCAAATGATCAATTCCCAATCTCTCAGTTTGGGTGTTAATTAGATTTTTCTATATGCAAATTTTTGATAATTTCTATGGGACTCTAAATCAAACACAAACTTTACATGGACTCTTTTTTTTAACATTTAAATTAAGATACTTGCTTACTTAAAGGACAGCACCATACATTAGAGTATTGCTGTATGACAGTAACAACACATCCACCTTTATTTTAAGGACTTTTATGAGAAAATGATGGTGAGCGAAACTGAAACACTATCCTTATATTGCCATCTCCCACCATTTCACAGTGGCCAGAATTTGAAAGCTGCCTTTGTATTGATGAAATAGCAGCACAACGTATAAGAGCAAAAACTAACCTGTACACAATTATAGTTCTTCATTTAAGGAAATCTTTCTGTCTCTCCTTGGTCCCCTGTCAAAGTAACTTAATTTTCTGTGACAACATACATGCACACCAAAACTTAATCCTAGTTTCCAGCAATTGCCACTGTTTTTATTTTGCTTCTTCTCAAAACACTAGACAAAGTGGTTGGTTTCTTTTTTTGTAAAATTTTTAACTTGAATTTTAATTCTAACAAGACTAAAAATAATTTTTAGATTTTAAATATTGTAATAACTTCTAGGCCCCTTCCGGCTCGGAGTGGCCTGCTAGACTGTGAGGGATCTAGGTTGGAGTTGTGCTCTGGGATGTGCTCTCGGTCTCTGTACGGGTGTTAGGTGGTGAGTTGGACTAGATGATCCTTGTGGGTCCCTTCCAACTCATAATATTCTGTGATTCTGTGTGATTAGTAGTATGCACGCTTAGAAGTACATGCTTAAGCCTGCCCATCAGTCCTGCAGTTACTCACTTTTGAATCCACAAATCTTGTCACCGTGATGGTCCAGTCTAAGCACTGGAATTGTTTCAGTTTTGCTCACTGCAAGTGAGTTTGCATTGCCAAAATTTTCAGAGAGGAGACTGCATGTCAAGGGAAAGCAGAATGCTTCTGATACTCAAAAGGATCTAGCATTATTGAAGTCATAAGGATCCAGCTGGGTCAGGGCTTGAAATATTTAAATTATTAAAGAGGAATGCATTACAACCCCTTTAAGTTTGGCATAGATTGTGTCAGTTTAGTACTTCACTGCTGTTTAATTTATGGCTTGGGGGGGGCATTCTACATGTATGTTAAACCAGGCACTGTGAACATCTCTTTGGCAATGCATTTATGAACAATGAAGAACAATAACTTGCATCAGGATGAACAATATTCTGTGATCAATGCTCTTTAGCTACAGACTGGGGGAACAGTTTTCTCTTTTGATGGTACCTGCCACCTCTGTGAATAAAAAGGAAATTCCACTCCTGAAGTGGAAGGCAGCCAAATAATGAGCCCTCTAACTCTCTGTAAGTTACAAGTCCAAGATATGATCTAGGTTAGCGACTGTCAAAGGGCAAAGATCCCCTTCTGAATGAGTTTTAAATTATGATGAATTTGAGTTAAATGCTGTATTTAATGGTCTTACCAGGAACATCTGTTTGTATTCTGGTTGCAATAATCAGGCGCAGTAGAAGCAGCAAAGCACACTTCTCCAAGAGGCACAGCCAGTAATTACACAGTATCACACAGGCAAATGAAGTGCACAGGCTGAACATTTAGACTTACCTTGCTTAGTGTTGTGCCTAATACAGGTGGGTCAGTTTACATGCCAGATTTTATTCACTGTTTAGTTTTAATACAGAACACACAGAGAAAGATGAAGTAGTAATAAACAAGCTTCTCAGTCAATTCATCTTGGGGTTACACTGGGTACTGCAGGCCATGGTCAGACATCTGAGAGTGTGACGTTTAGTAGCAAGTTAAATTCCACATACATTCCCATACCAGCAAGGATTCAAGCTGATACATCTGCCACAGTGACAAGATAGGAACAAAAGGAAAAGATATATATAATAAGACAGTTTATTTTCCAACAAATCATGTGGTTGCCTCTTCTGTCTTTGCCATTTTACAAAGCAAATTACTTTGACCCTAATCTTACTTAATGCGAATTTCATCTGTCCATGCAGGACACTGGCCTGGAGCTTCATCCCTTTGTGCCAGAGTGAGAATGCCCTGAGCTGCTGTGGGAAAGGACGCCTGAGAGCAGCAAGTTACTCCCCAGGACAGTCCTTCTCCAGGTCTCGAGAGCAGTGCAAGGGCCAAAAAGGGCAAAACTTGGGGTTTTTGGACAAATGTGGCAGAGTGGGGAAGGGCATGCAAAGACACATCTCATCAAACATATATCAAATATTTACATCTGAAGTTCTGTCAAACCACTCTAGTGAGGCTAAGGATATAATTTCATGGATGCTTCACAGCACAGATCAGTTAGCCACCAGACAAGTTAACATGCTTCCCTCACCCCGCTACCCATTCCCCACTGTTCATTCTTGTCTACATTTTCCCTCCAATTTCTGGCCACACCAATACCCCAGGGACAGGGCAGGAGAGTGGGACCAGGGAACTGATCTTGCTGAGAACTAATGCAACACCACAAAATACATATGTTAGTGCTTGACAAAACCAATTCCCTGATCTGACACAGCTTGGCTGCGTGGACTGCTGCTGGCACAAGACAGACAGCAGAGTACAGGATTACCCACTCTAAACTCATCGGAAAACATAGTTCAAGAAACTCTGCAGCTTTTCTTTATGCCTTTTGTACTATCTTTGTGTTTAATAAGAACACACACAATTATACTGATTTTAAAATTAAGATACACATCTGATAAGCAACTATTTCCTTTTTGTTCTTGTCAGCCTAAATAGCCTTTCATTTGTATGTGGGATATTACAGTATACAAATTACATCATTTTCTGGCAACTATGGCAGGCCTAGCCTCTGAGTCACTTTGCAAAACAAGGGGAGAACCACGCTAGCAAAGAGCACGCTATTCAAAGGTTTCTTTTGTCCCAGTGAACCACGGGTCCATGTAAGTTCAGCCTCTGCTAAGTACAGAAAAAGCAGCTGGAAATCTCACTTTTGACTTAAATGAAAAGGAGTGTCTTAGAGAAGAGAACAGGCAGATGTAATTGTGCAGTCCTAAAAAACTAGAGCTACATGACCAAATGCTTGAATTGATTGCTTTACTAATGCTAAATACAGAGCAGGTATGTGAGCATGTATATTGAGCTGCAAGTTACTTTACCTGCATTTTCTAGCTCACTGTTTCCAGAGCTGTAAGCAGCAGTTTCACGAACTCTGTGCACATGGCAGGGCTACAGCACTACAACAAGTCTTCTGTACTCAACCTTGCCCAACCCTCCAATTAATCCATCTGAGAAATAGATGGAAAGAAGACTATGGAAACAATTTCTCATTACAGACTGTCTTGAGGAATAATGCTAATTATCATAGAAGTGTTTCCAGTTCTTCACTGGATCCAGACACTTATCCACCCTGAGAAGAATGTCTCCTTTTTAGTCACTAATTGGATCTTGTTTTAAAGCCAATCTTTGTTTCTAAGTCGGTCACAGTTTGGGAACAAGAGTACTTTAAGCACAGAAGATTAAAATACTTCTCCAGAGCTGACAGAGACACTAAAAATATTTTCCATAGAGAAAAGGATGGGACACATTAACATACATTATTTTATTTTTGCTTTTATTTTGTAGCTTAGGTAAGATCTAACAAACTCTTTTCAAGGTATATTTGATTTACAGCAACAGCAGCGTCTCATTTCAAATATTTACTAACCAGGAAGGCTATCTGCACCCTGAAGGAATATATTAATTGCTTAAAAAGACATGTACTCCAAGCTCTGCTCTTTGAAGGTAGAGGTACATACAAGAACAAGGTACAGATTTGCTGTACCAATGTCTCTGGTTCAGACTCAATCCAATTCTTCCCTCCTAAATAAGTTGAAAACACCAGAAATGCTACAATTGACTTTGCAACTTGTGTACACCTTCCTATAACACTGGAAACAGACTTTTTCTAGGCCTTTCTACTCCTGGTCACTAAAGTAACTGTTTAAAATTAATCACAATTTGATGATTTATATCCAGCTTATGTACTTCTCGTGTTTCTGCTCTTCACAACATAAATGAACTAACACAATTACCATTTTAAAAGCTACTCCCATGTTACAGTACTGTTTAGTGCTCTCTCCTTTCCTTTAACTCATCTGCTACTTCAGCCTGGTGACCTCTAGTCAAAAAGAGGTCAAAGCTACACCATGCTCTTTCAACTCTAGCAGAGAGCACACCATCAAAAAGTAGTTAGTGCTCCAGTCATGAAGCACAGTAACTTCTCCCAGCACATAGCACTAGATCAGTATTCAGACACATGTACTAGATGGCCTCCACAGGCCAAAAGTCCTCAGCAGTAAATAGATACACACAAAGCAAAGCTGTTGTTAAGCCAGCTCTGTCTTATCCCATCTTCACCCTGCCCTGAGTCTGTCCACACCACTCACTGAGACATTCTCCAGTCATAACCTCTCCCCGCTGCTGCAGCTGTGCTTCTGACAGCACAAAAACGGCAGGGGGACCTTCACTGTCTGTGTTTTTAGAACTACATACAACAGAACACTCGTGTACCGTCACATCAACCATAGCACCGTTCTGCAGAATTGCAAAGCTGACAGGTGGCAACAGGACAAGCATACCAACATCTCCCATCGCTACTAACACCACATTTAGTCACTGAAACCACCTATGAAGATACAGAGAAGACAAGAGGACAGCATGCCTTCCACAGTAGAGGAGAAACAGTTTTATCTAATTCCCATACTCACTTAACCAGGGTGCAGAGTCCTGCTCTTATTAGGCAGAACAGCTCTGTGACTGAAAAGAAATTTCCCCAGAACTTGCTTGTCTGGAGAAGAAGCAGTAACCAATGCCTACCTGGGTGAGTCAAGTCAAATCTCTTATAGCAACACGTAAGTCGAAACCACAAGAAGAAAGCACAGTACTTCTGACATAAAAACTGGAGATCGACAAAAGCTATTTAACAGTACTATTTTAGGGTTCGTTGACCAATATAAAACACTGCAGTTTAGTATGTGCTCTGTATTCTCTTGCTTAAAGGCCAGTACTCAAGTCAAACCACTGGACCAGACAGATCTTTTGTCTTGTTTGTTCAATCTTCTCCAAATACTTAAAGAAGCACTTTTTAAAGATGTCTGACAACATGTGAATTTCTGTTTTTAGGACCAGGTTCTCATGTATTTATGTAAGCAATTTCATATTCCTCTTAATCCACACCGAGAAGCGTTTGTCATCCTAAGTGTGTTAGGCTTCACAGAGCAAGTCCAATGTGATAGTTTCACAGGTTTCACAGGTTACTCTGTGTTGGAAGGGACCCACAGGATCATCCAGTGCAACTCCCAGACCCAGAAGCATGGAACCATGGGCACCACGCTCCATCCACCCAAGCCATCCACCATCTAGACCATGTCACTGAGCTCCTCATCGAGTCTTCTCTTAAACACCTCCAGGGACGGCGACTACACCACCTCCATGGGCAGACCATTCCAATGAGAGATCACTCTCTCTGTGAAAAACATCATCATCCAAACATCCAGGCTAAACCTCCCCTGGCATAGTTTGAGGCTATGTCCTCTTGTTCTGGTGTCATCAGCCTGAGAGAAGAGATTCACACCCACCCGGCTGCAGCCTCCCCTCAGGTAGTTGTAAACAGCAATGAGGTCACCTCTGAGTCTCCTCTTCTCCAGGTTGAACAACCCCAGCTTCCGTAGCCACTCCCCATAGGACTTGTACTCCAGTCCTTTCACCATCCTTATCATTCTTCTCTGAACCCTCTCAATCAGCTCAACATCCTTCATAAACTGGGGAGCCCAGAACTGGACACAGTACTCAAGATGTAGTCCAAACAGTGTCGAGTACAGGGGAAGAATAACTTCNAGATCAGGTTGGTCAGGCAAGACCTGCCTCTCCTAAATCCATGCTAACTAGTTCTAATGTCATGGTTGTTTTGCAGCTGCTGCGTAATAACACACAGGACTATCTGTTCCCTGACTTTACCCAGGACTGAGGTCAGGCTGACAGGTCTGTAATTGCTCGGATCATCTTTCCTGCCCTTCTCGTGGATGGGTGTCACATTAGTGAACTTCCAGTCTCCCGGTACATCATTGGTCAGCCAGGACTGTTGGTAAACTATGGAGAGTGGCTTTGCGAGTTCATGTGCTAGTTCCTTCATCACCCTCGGATGGATCCCATCTGGTCCCATGGACTTGTTTCCTCTTGCCATCAGAAAACTGAAAGCAAATAGTTTAAGACAACTCCATTCCTCTATCTAAAAAGCTGCCCGAATATCAGAAATGTGCCAGAGAACATAAATTGGAATGAGTGTTACACAGGCTAGACAATAGGTCCCATAACCCTATACTTTTCCACCCAGCACATTCAACACAGATGTACAAATATGTTCATGGGTCTCAAAATGCTTAGTCTCAATTTCTGAGAAGGTAACAATAAAAATTACTTTTAAACATGTAATTTCTCTTTACTGCCTACTTCAGAGGGCATAACCAGAGCTTGAAGAAATGCAACAGGTTCTGCTTCAGTCCTTGGAACCATTAGAAATAAACTTATGTACAAGAATTAATGATTCATTGCACACAAACAGCATTGTATGCTATTCAAACAGCTGTTACAGAATATAGTCACTTATTCCACCAGTATACTGTGAGAATGCACAGGTGCATGCAGATGGTGCAAAAGAAAAGGAACATTCCCAAGGACTGAAGGTTCAAAGGGACTCACTTGCTTCCAAAGGTAATGAAACACAGCACTTAGAATCATGTCAGGCTGAAATACAATCAATATTTTTTAAAAATAAATGCACCTAGACATTTTTCTATGCATTTACATGGGATGCCTTAATGACTGGGAGGGACTAGCTAAACTATCCTTAGGAGGCCTGAGCTGCCACTCAATTTTTTATTCTTTTTTTGACTAATCAGCAGATAAGAGTTTTGCAGAGATCAAAGTCTGTCACTAAATTATATGTCATTACCCCATCATCTTACAGATGTACATGCCTGCTCTTTGTTGAAGAGGTCAGTGTATTTCATTAGGAGATCCAGTCGGTCCTCTTGCGCTTCATGCCCCCCATACTGCGGTTTCACATCTTAGCGGCATGATTTTTTAGCGATGAAGGAGGCCCCTTTTTGCAACTGCGCGTGCACGACCTGCCACGGTGGCACGGCCACCCATGCCGTTCTGCCAGCAGCAGCGGCTCTGCTTCGACCCCACCTCGGGGCACAGCCAGGGCTTCGCCGTTTGCCACCCCCCTGGCACAGCCACCACAGCAACTGATACACAGCAACACAGTGCAGAAATGGGATCATCTGAGGGTGCAGGGCAAATTTGCATATTAATGAGCTGCCATCCAATGCAGAAGTAGGGCTTTGTGGAACCCAATTAAGACCGTGGGTCTGTGATATAGAAGACCCAACTGTATATGCATAAGTCATCTGTTTCACCTGATTTGAATACTTGTTCTATGTATGCTTGCTATTAGCATCTCCTCTACAAACCGAGGCTAAGGACCCTAGTACTCGTTATCTTCTGAAAACTTGCTCTGTTTTTAAGCCACAGATCACCAGAGACACTTAAGCTATTGTACAGACTAAAGTAAATTTACTCTCTTGCCTGAATTCTTAGCCTAAGACTTACAAGCCCTATCTGGATTACTAACAAAAAAAAGTGGCATCACATACAGAGCATACCCTTTCAAGTGACAAACACACTGACGACATGCAAAGGTTGCTTTCCAATAAAATAGCTCAGTACTATCATTTAACATATTGCTCTTTTCATGCTTAACCTGTATTTAAACCTTCTCTTTCTTTACAGAATTAACTAGGTTGAAAAAAACCTTTGAGATCATCAAGTCCAATATATAAGCATTAGGATAAGTAGCATTTAATTACATTCTGGATTGAGGCCCTTTTAAAACAAGTCATTTTCTTAAGAACCCAAAGCTGATGCTTTGGAATCATGTACATAATATTAAAAAGGAGAAGATAGCTGGGCTGTTTTTCCCGACTTTCAGAGTTCTGACACAACACCCTAATTATAAATTTTCATCTGCCTAATATAGCTTGCACAGAGCTCTTCTCTTTCATCAAAGAAATAAATCTTGCACAGAAAGGAACTTAGCAACTTTCTCTAACAAAGTGTGCTTTTTGAACCCAGTTAAAGCAACTAAGCTTAATCTATTCTGACCCAGAACAGACAACTACTACAACTGTTGGGATTCTTCTGGATATCCAGAAGTACCTTGATAGAAGCCTCAAACAAGTAATTAGTACTTATACAGCAAACCTCGGCATCCGGCAGACAGCTATTTTCATGAAGTTTCATTTTTGCTTTCTGATATAACCAGCCTTTGATTTACTACTGTATTGCAATGATCTCCACATTCTTAGAGTTGCTATAAATGAGGAGCCAAATATCTCCTTTCCTTATTTGAGATAACACTTATGAATAAGAATAATTAGGCCATGAGAACAGGATTTAAACATTTCCTACTTAATTGTGATACATCATGTCTTGTCAGCAAGCCAGGGATAGGTATGTCAACTTAAGTATATATGTGTACTTATGAGGAGAATCAAATGAGACCACAACATAAAACTATTCAATACAGTCAGGTCTCCTATATCATGGCTGCGAAGGCTTATTTGGGTCCCGCGAAGCCCAGCTTCTGCACTGATTGGCAGCTCATTAATATGCAAATTTCCTCTGCACCCTTACATGCCCTTCGGTGCTGTTTTGGCACTGCCCTGCTGTGTGTCAGTGTCTGTGTCAGTGTTTGCCAGCTCCCACAGCCACTCCAAGCTGGGAAAAATCCCCGAGTGTTTAAATCTTTTGTAACTGCACAAAGCCTCCTCTCCTGGAGTGGGGCAGGCACCTGGCTGTGCCCGGAGTGGAGCCGCCGCCGCTGCGCCTGTCCTGCCTGGGAGCGGGGGAGCTGCCACGGCTGCACCTGCCCGGCCCTGGCTGGGAGCCGGGGAGTTGCCAGCATGCCCGCTCCACCGGGAGTGGAGCCGCGGCAGCAGCTGTGAGGGTTGAGTTACATATTCATGCTGCCTAATTGAATATTCATGTATGCCAGGTCACACATGCGCACTTGCGGAAAGTGCCTCCTTCATCGCTCAAAAATTATGCCGCTAAGATGTGAAGCCGCAATATGGGGGGTGCGAAGTGGAAGAGGGCCGACTGTATTAACTTGATATCTAAATGTAAAGAAAGCCACAGCCAGCACTATTTGTCTTCACTGCCCAGCACACAGTATCACACCACTCACCATTCCTACTCGAATGCTAAACTGAAATACCAAGTCAATTGCAATAGCTTCCAAATTAAAGGATGAAAGACAACAATTGTTTTAATGCCTGCAACAGGCATTAACAATGAGGAACATCTGGCTACTATCAAATCATGCTTTGAGGATCAGAGAAGAGCATTAGCTGAGCCAAAAGTATCTAGTGTTTTTACCTTCAAATACATCAACTAGAAAAATACATCATCAGTAAAACTTCCCTTTTGCTCTCCACAGTAGAGCCATAAAGTGTCATGAGGGTTAATAATACATAGAACAGATACAAAGGAGACTTGGAGTAACAGAGCAGATGTAACTTGACTCTGAATTTTGATTTCTGAATTACTTTCCAGCTAAAAAGAAATTCCAGGAAATTAATCAAAAGATCCTCCTTGACAAGGCTGCCTGTGGCAGGAAGGAGCAGAATAGGAATTCCATGAACAGAAATGAACCAGTACTGTAAGTACATCTGTATTTTATGGAGGACTACATATGCTTACACCTTCACTTTAACAAGGATTTACCTTGCTAGAAAAAGTATCTGCACTGCATAAAATAACAAACAGGTGTTCTGAAGTCTAATCAATTATCTTTTGCTGGATTACAGAGTGTCAGCCAGCTGGGAGCATGGAGCAGGAGCTGCAGCTGTGCCATGACAGCCACTTCACAGAATCACAGAATCACAGAATATTATGAGTNTTAGTAGTATCCAGTGGTCAAAGCCAGGAGAAGAAAATCTCTTTCAGGTTGCATCACAGCTGCTTCTCCCTCAGGTTGCATCACAGCTGCTAGGGTTCTGCTCTGAAAGAGGATGAAAGCTATTCAGTGCAGGGAGGTTAAGTCTATAAGAAGCGTGATTTGCATTAAAAAGAAACCTCCTGCAATCAGACTACACCAAGGTGTAGATACATGCTTATAAATAAGCCACATGGCTAGATGGTTTATTTTGACCAATTTTGCACCTCTTAAACCCAAGACTGGACATTAAGACTCAACAGACATATATCTGTTTTTTTGTGTCATTATGCTTATTCTCATGTATAAAGGGGCATTCTTGAGTTGACAGCATTCAGTTATGGGGTAGGATAGCTTAAAAGGACAAATATTGCACAACGATTCCTTTCAAGAACAGCATACTGGCAACCTTCTACCCCTTGCAAACAAGAAGTCTGACCTGTGAGGATGAGCTTCCATAGAATTTAAGACCACATTTAAATACGTAGCTACTGCCTCTCATTATAGAAAAAAAAAAAAAAAGCTTCAAATGTGAAGGAGCCAGAACAAGAGTTATAAAATTTTGGGAGGTCTCTCCTTTCAAAAAATAGAAAGATGCTAATTAGGCTTCATCTAGGGCTGGAAATAAGATCTGCAAAAAATACAAGGTCTTACCCCTACAGCTGTCTTCCTTTCCAACAATGAGGTGTGCCTTCTAGAAAGACGGTTCCCCAAACATGCTTTAATTTTCACACTTGCCATTGGTCTACAAGAACTTTTTTGCATATAGCTCAGACTACTCAAATAGTCAAGGATTTTCAGCTTGCTTTATTGGCAAATTGGGATAGCAGTTTGAGGCAAGTGGGAAAGACAGCAGCATGAGAAAGCCTTTTAAGTAGGGATATAGCTGGCATATAAGGGAGAAAAACTGCCATCAGTTAATAAATGTCAAGTAAGAAACAAGTCTCTTGGATTTTAAGTTTTCTTTAAAAATCAAAGCATAGAAAAATAGAAACAGCATAAAGAATTGCTCAGTATTCTTACACAGGTTATACGTATTTCTCCTTCTCAGTGTTACAAACAACTGGTACAATCAGAATAACTGGTATAGTCCTGTTTTACTCAGGAAATACTTCTCAAGTTTGCACATCCCCAGTAAGCCAAGTGTTAAAAGTTATCCTCCCATTCAAAGTCAAAACCAGAGAAGACAAAAACCACAGGACAATAATTAGAACTTAAATTTCACATTCACTTCTCAGATATGACAAAAGCGAATCAGGAACAGATTTGAAGTTAAGCAGAAAGCAATGAGTGATACTGAGCAGTTGACTTAGGGAATATATCAAATGAGTCTTTGTCTGGATGAATTTTCTTTTCAGACAATTCACAGGTCACAAATTCTACCAAGTCAATACAAAATACTCACAAAACAGACTCCATTTATGCCAAGAATGATCCTCATTCCAAGTTCAGATTATTTCTTAGGTTTTGTCATGTCTCCCCATTCCCAACTACTTCATTGAGTTGACAGGTTTTACACTATGCTTCTATAAACAGCACAGGTCTCCACTCTTCAAGCACTGTTTTAGTAAGTCTTGTCCTGTTCACTTTAAATCTCTTGGCTATTCAATCCTTGACAAAGTATAATGCACTTCTTCAAAACAAACTCTACCGTAACACTTATACTATGTGTATAATACTGTGTTTTTAACTGTCAAAGATGCTATAGCAAATTGCCATTTGATAGCTAGGTATCTTTGTTATGCAAACTGTTTAATCTGACATGTTCAGGAGTTGTTTAATCCAGAGATCAGTGACAGCCAGGTTTTATGTATCCCAAGAAATACAGTGGGGCAAGGATAGGCAGACATTGTTTCCCTCTCCATAGCTAAGTTCCCTAACAAGTATATAGCTGTGATATCCTAACAATCATAGAGCTAGAATATATGTGTTGATGGTTAAAGCACACTTAAGCTATGCAGTGTGCTTTCACAGTTTATTATTAGACAAAAATCATTGCTCATAGCATGAGTAGACAGTTTACAGTTCAACATCTGTGTGGAGAAGAACAAAGATGTTATCCTTACAGAAGTGAGCATTCAGCTCTTGTTCTGAGGGAGGAAAAATGTACAAGTTATACTGATTCAAAGTTTCAAAAATGGTAAAGAATTATTTTTTTTAAAATACAATAATTAGTAATATCACTATTCATAGCATTACATAGGACATTACCACCCTACCTGCTAAACTGAGGGAAGGTTACAGTAAAACTATGTTCTGTCAACTATCAGAAGCCCATCATGGGGCAAGCCCACTTTACCTGATGGCCCTCCACGTTGCCAACTCCCTGCACATCATGTCACCACCTGAGTTTTTATCCATCCCTTTCATCACACCATGTGGTGAAAGATGACAAGTGTCATCATACTGAACTCCAATCCTTTCTGCCCACTCCTTAACAGTACAGCCTGCACTGCTCTCTGTTCATCTCCTGCCTGCCTTTTTAAAGAGGAAAGGAACAACCCACATATTTTTATCTTCTCTCATCATCCAAACAGCCACCCCCAGGCCTCCACATCCTCCTCCTTCACTACTTTTCCAGCTTCTTGGACTGCTTGACTGTGATCCCTCTGTGGCAGGCTCCTTAGGAGAGGTTTGCAAACTACTCAGCCACCATCACCTCACATGTTTACTTCTGCTTTTCATCTGGTTCCTTTCCTTCAGGCTCACACTTCGTCAGATGTCATCCTGGTGTAATTTCTGACAAAGACTATTAATGACTTTTCTGG
The DNA here is from genome assembly GCA_013390025.1 of Pitta sordida. Lineage (NCBI taxonomy): Eukaryota > Metazoa > Chordata > Aves > Passeriformes > Pittidae > Pitta > Pitta sordida. The sequence continues at coordinate 15,356 of WEKX01019387.1, forward strand.
CTGATTTTACCAGGACATACTCTAGAGTAAAGCAAGACAAACTTTTTTTGAACTCAGGAACAGACTTGATCAGCAGTAGCTAGGGAACTGCACCCCTAACCCTGCCCCCAACTCTCAGACCTAGTTAAGGTACAGAAGTGACAAATCAAGTCTCACACTCAGAATAGCTTTCCATCTTTCCCTTCTCTCCTTCACTGCTGATTAAACCATTTGGTTGCTCTATCATCAGAGGGGGTATTTGAACATCTTTCACCTGTTTGTTTTACCAGTGCACATCAGTAAGCATTGCTATTTCCTCATCCAAACCTCCTCATCCAAACCTCATGCTTTGACATACACAATGACAGCAATAAGACATCTGCACTGCACCACGTTCAAAAGTTTTCATTCTGTGCCTGCCTAGCAGAAAGCCTTGTGTGCTACAGCAGTGCCGTACTTGCTGTGCAATGTCTTTTATACACACCGAGACAGGATCTTCACTGTATTCATCGCTAATCTGTTCAAGTAGGTCATTCAGAGTTCAATGTTGCACATACCACTGACACACATCTAAAATACAACATTTTCTTGAATACTCTGAGAACGCATGTCAAAGACCTCAATCGATGTGTCTACCTAGAAAAATAGCAGATTTAGATAATGCAATATCTTTATCAAGGTCTGAACCTTTAGTCCTACCCTGTCTGTACATTTATATCTTGAGTTATCAGTGAAACACTTTTCTAATATGAGACCTAGTGGGAGTGGAAAGAAAGAAGTGGCAGAAAAAGAGATTGTGCCCTTCTCCTCTAGTGAGACACCACCTGGTACAATGCATTCTTCTCTGGAGTCCCCAGCACTGGAAGGTCCTCAACTTGTTTGAGTGAGTCCAGAGGAGGCCACCAAGACGATTAAAGGAATGGAGCAGCTGTCCTGTTAGGAAAAGGTAAGAGAATTGGATTTGTACAGCCTAGAAAAGAGAAGGCTTTGGAGTAACCTGAAGGTTGCAGTACCTGAAGGGAGCCTAGAAGAGAGCTAGAGAGGGACTTTTTACAAGAGAATGTAACAACAAGATGACAGAAAAAGTGAAAGAGAGTAGGTTTAGATTCGATATTGGGGAAAAATCTGTTACTGTGAGGGTGGTGAGGCACTGGAACAAGTTGCCCAGGAAACTTGTGGATTCCCCACCTTTGGAAGTGCTCAAGGTCAGATTGATCTAGTGGAAGGCATCCCAGCCCATAGCACGGAATTCGAAATTGATGATCTCCAATGTTCTTTCCAACTCAAACCATTCTATCATTTTAGTAGCTAGTATCAGGTCTGTATTAGAAAGATTTTAGTCTTTACAACACACACAATCAGGGTAAAGACTTGCCAGCTGTAATTCTAACACACCAGAAGGACAGTGCTACTGACTTTAACAGGACAGGGATAGAAATGAACATGTAAACAACAGGGACATGCTGTAGCTGAACTTGGGCTCCCGGGGAAAGGGGGAGCCCCAAAGCAGGGCTTCCCACCTGCGAGTATTTAAACATTAACATTCTCAGGAGCAGGGCGAACAGGAGTAGGCAAACAGGGGTGTTAACTGCGTGAGCTTTGAAAGTAAGTGATTAAGTGGCAGTTAGCACGGAAGTTCATGTGGGCAGGGTCGCAAATGTTGTGTTGGTAGGTGGTGTCTCTCCTTGTCTTTGTCCACCCATCCCCACTCCATCAGTAATGGTCAGGACCAGACGGATGAAAGCCAAGCCCAATGCCACAAAGGAGGTTCAGACCCAAACAACCCCTGTGTCAATGGATGTGAGTGTCCAAACTCCTGGCTGCAGGGAATGCCTGAGCCTGATGCCTGAACAGGAGGACAGCCTGCGAAACACCTGTGTCCGGTGTGAGCTGGTAAATGATATGCTCTGCATGATAGCAGAGCTGAAGGAAGAGGTTGAAAGGCTGAGGAGTGTTTGAGATAGTGAAAGGGAAACAGAATTGAGAGTATGTGCACTTCCATCCCTTAGAGAGCCAGAGGAACCTCATGCACCTCACATTCCCCATCATGAGGCAGAAGAAAGAAAACTCAAGGGTGAGGGGGAATGGGAGCAGGTCTCCTCCCATGGGGGTAGTGAATCTCTCTCCTGTTCCCCACCACCTTTTCAAATGCCACCTTTCGAGTTGCTCCTGCAGAATAGGTTCTGGATTTTGGGGATCAGGAGTATGATATGGAAGAAGGCACTTCACCTGGTAAATCACCAGGAACTACCTCTTCCATCAAGCAAATCAGAACCTCTGATATCAAAAAGGAGGGTAGTGGTTGTCAGTGACTCCCTTCTGAAGGGAA
>WEKX01019388.1:0-61529 GCA_013390025.1 Pitta sordida
TCCCTAGGACACTCTAGCCTGGGAACCAGCACAAACTGGGTATATATACATAAATATATTTTTTTATATTTACCATAATGCTTAGCTGTTAAGAATGTGAATATGACTCAATTCTTTATGACTATGCATTTAGGAATAAATTGTAAGCAGCATTGATCCCTGATAGCAGTATAGACTTGTAGATAAACTGTCTGTTCCAAGCTTATATTCATGCCTTGCAAAAGATACAAAAATAGTGACATTATATTATGTTTCTTTGTAATGTTGCAAAACCAAGCCAGTCTTACTCTTCTTACTGAGCAGGACTGAAATCCAAAAGCTTTGTGGTTTGCATTGCTGAGTGAAACCGGGGAAATCAGTAACCCCATTATCAGCCAGCCCTTGGCACTCAGGGTTTAATTATGTGAAGAGTAAGAAACATCAGAGGTTGTGCTCTGTCAGAAGGAACTGAACTGGCAGGAACTACCTCAAACACAAAGATTAGGTTATGGTTTTTTACCTCAAACTATGTTTGAATGTTGCTTATCCCACAGAACTCTCCTGATTTTAGTAGATTGTTTCTTTTCCCATAGGGGAAATTTTCTCCTCTTTCTTTTTTACCAGAGGTCCGAGGGATTGGAAGCAAAATGTTTATAAAGAAGTTGCAGTGTTCGTGGATTGTGATTCCCCAGCCCCTGGTGAGGAAGGTGAGTGACCACATGAGCCTGTTTATGAACAGACACTTCCATTGACCAGGTGCTCTGGGTGTGTCCTGGGGCNAGGGATTGGAAGCAAAATGTTTGTAAAGAAGTTCCAGTGTTCGTGGATCGTGATTCCCCAGCCCCTCGTGAGGAAGGTGAGCGAGCATCCAGCATTCCACGAGCGTGTTTATGAACAGACACTTCCATTGACCAGGTGCTCTGGGTGTGTCCTGGGGCAGTTTTCTATGGTTACCAGGAGCTGACAGAACGAGGAACTGCAGGGTAACCTGGTGCTGCTCTAAACAAAGGCTTGTTCCTCTCGGATGCTCTCTGGGGCTGGTTGGCATGTTGGGGCACGTTCCTTTACACCAACAAAGGCAAGGGGAAAACAACATTTTCTGGAAACTGCTTTAGTCTTTTTTAATCTGCTGTTATTTCCTCCTTCCTGGATTTTTCTGAACCAACTCTGAGCAAGTGTGATAATGAAGGCAAATACCTGTCTCCAAACTACATCCCAGTGTAGGTATTGCAATAATAACAGAATAATAATAAAACTTTGCTCTCCTGTAACAGTTTATTCATTCGGGTTTCTTTTTTATTCTGTGAAATTGCTGAGACTTCCCAGCAAAGAGATCAAAGACATAGTGGTTTGCAATATGTAACTCTCATGCAAGCCTTGATATAAACTTGTCTTTACTGCTATGAAATAAATAGGTAGTAACACAGTCATAAAAAAAGAAAAATTTATGCCAACATAGATTAGTACATTCATAATTAGATTAGTACAAATTGTTTATAGGTTAAAAGCTCCCTTTAGTGCGGTGGAATATGCATTTCATCTGTAAAATTGAATGATTCCCTGCTTACTTTGGTGGAAAGTCCTTTGAAATAACAAATGTGTAATCCAGAATAGAATTTTACGTTTTTTTCTATTAGTTCAATGACATAACTATAGTCTGGCATTGTGGTCATTTGGTTTATGCCCTTGGCCACTTATTTAGTAAAAGATATAACAGTATTTCATGCCCACCATAGATCCTGATGGGTTTTTTGTGATTCATTCAGTGTCTCCAATTCAAATATACTCCTGAAAGCCTCTCCAAAAGCTCCTGCTCGTGGGAACCCAACAGGCTTACACCAAACATATCTGTCATTACTGAAAGCTATTTGATAAGAGACTTGGGAACAAAATCTCCTTAAAATACAGCAGAGGAGAACCACAAAACCCAGAGTTCTTGAGACAACTGCTGCACAGGAGCTCTGGCAGCTATTTTTGCTGGGAGTCCTTTGGGTGGAAGACAAACATAGTTAAATTAGCTGAAATGCTGCAAGTTCAGTCAAGGATACCGCCTTAAATAGTTCACCCAGAAAAGGACAAAGCTTTCTTAGGGCAATCCCCTTCAAAATTCCAATTGCAGTTGTAATTTGTAATAAGTAAATATCCAACTTAGTAATTTTTCTGTGGTTTTGTTTTGCAGCAGATTATTGAAATGTTCAGAAGTCAAATTCAGCCCTCCTAACTATGAAATACTCGCTAGAAAAAAATATATCTCTGAGAGTAGACCTTGATTAATACTGTTTTCCAATGCTAGGTTATATATTTTTGCTATTCATGGCAATAGGTCACATAGCTGGAGAAAAAAGTATGATAACAAGATGCTAAAATTTAAAGGAAAATATGTTCATTATTGGCCTTCTTTTGCTGTGCAATGGTTTTTACTTCTTGCCAAATATCTGCTATTTGACCTTCTCTGGGCTATGATAATATTGCCCTAAAGACCACAGGAGATTGTCTTTCAGTGTAGAATTAAATTCAATATTTACTCATAAATATTTTTCATAGAGCCATAGAATACTAGATTGGAAAGGACCTCACGGATCATCTGATCCAACCTTTCTAGGCAAAAGCACAGCCTTGACAAGGTGGCCCAGCTCCCAATCCATCTGAATCTTACAAGTGTCCAACACTGGGGAATCCACCACATCCCTGGGGAGGTTCTTCCTATGGCTGATTGTTCCCATTGTGAAAAATTTCCATCTTGTGTCTAAGCAGAATCTCTCCAGGAGTTACTTGTTCCCATTACCACTTATGTTTTTCACGTGACTCCTCCTAAAAAGAGAGTTTCCATCTTCTTTGGAGCCACCCTTTAACTGGAACATGGTGAGGAAATCTCCCAAAGCCTTCTTTTCTCAAGGCTGAACAAACCCAGTTCTCTCAGCCTTTCCTCATGTGGCAGCTTCCCAGTTCTTTGATCATCTTCGTGGCCCTCTCCAGCCTTTCCACATCCTTTTTTATGTAGCAGGGACCAAAAATGAACACAGTCTCCCCTGAAATGCCCTGTGTGTGGATGTGACCCCTGCCCCATCCTCTGCTAATTAACATTTGCTGGCACAGACTAGTTTCTAATCCTGTGGGTAGATGGTGGCTGTACTCAGCCCACTTGTATGACAGATTAATTTCCAAATGCCAAAAGTAGAGGCAATTCAGTGGCTCATTGGTGGTGAGCCCTTTGCCGAGGCAGCCCCTCGCTGTGGTTTTGTGTTGGTCTCAGCAAAGGGTTAACTGCACAACCAGTCCCCTCACTGCCTCTGCTGAAGGAACATTAATTATAGAGAACCCAAAGGATTCAGAGCTAAAAAGCCTAAAAAGGCCGAGTAGTATTTAAAACCAAGACAGTCAAATAACCGGTTGGATTTGATCTCTAATAAATTACTGTGTTCTGATGGTAAAATTCAGCAGGAGTGTGACAGTCAGATGGGGAAGTTGGCAGCCAAAGTTTTAAAAATAAATTGTCTTAAATTGCAGGAAATTACAGCAAGCAGCTCCTTGGAGTTATTTTTCTCCACGCATTGTGTGTCTGAGGAGGCAGGCAGCCTGCTGGCAAGCTTTTGACCTTTTGTGTGTGAAATAAAATATGCAGGTGCAATAGTGTGAATGCACAACGGGGGACAGTGACTTTCAGCTGCGGGTTTGAGCGCTGGGGGCCCTGCAGGGCTGTCAGGAGTGCTCCAGATTAGCTCCATTAAACTTGAGAGCAACACAGGGAGAGGGGCTGTGGATGTAAAGGATTGTAAAATATGTGTGTTTCCTACGAATATTCTTGTAATCCAAATATGTAAATCAGCCAGTGGAAGACTTGTGTTAAACGATCTTGCTGAGAACTCTTCTGATTCTCGGATTGCCTTATTTATATTCCAGCCTGGAGACTTCTCAGGGCAGTTGAGTTTAGTTCAAATGGCATTGCTGCGACTGTGATCTCACTCCCAGTTCCTTGTCTGGAAAGAAATCCATACCTGCATGGCACGGACTTCTTGCCACTGCAACTACATTCCAAATTCTTAAGCCCACTAAGTAAATATGAATGAGAAGTGTGATTTAAGTGTAACAAAGATAGAAAGCCGACATTAACATTGAGAATGTCAACACTGCAAGTCTTCTCAATCCTCATTCTACAACAGAAGGGACAAGAGTCCTGGGTGTCTGTGGACAAAAGGAGTTACTCCACTCAGATATTCAGTGTTTATCAGCTCTGTGTTCATACAGACAAAACTGAAGAGTTCTAGTGATTCAGTTCTCAGAGCTCAATGTTGTTGTTACTGTTGCAGTGTTTGTCAGTCGCTTGGGCATGAAAAATCACCAGTTTCTACGGTGGGAAAACCCCTCACACTGTCCCAAACACTTCCCTGTTTTTATAAATCATAGATGAACCCATAAGGAACGTGCACTGAGAATTACGAATCCAAAGTTTTATCTCCTGATAGGTCACATTGAGAACAAATTTTTAGCTCTGTGTTCTTATGAAAATACTGTTCTAACAAAGTTAAAGGATTTGTTCTTGGAAGCTTAAATAACCCACACAGAGAAATTTGTATTCCTGTCTAAGTTTTATAACTAAAACCAGTTCTGACTATTATCTGCTGGTGGCACCATTACACCAGAAGAATTTATTGTCCAAGTCTTAAATGAAAAACTGCCACAGATTAGACCTTTCAATACGATGTAATGGGAAAATCTATTTTTTTTAAATTTTTTTCACAGTTTGATGTCAGTGAAACCAAGCCAATTTGATGTCATGGCACATTTGCGGGTCGTTTTTAAAGAAAGGAGCTTAATAAGGAACCTAATGATGATGTGACAGAGGAGGATATTGGCTGGCAGCGTCACCTAAAACGGGTGATTCTTTATGGAATCACACCCTGGGGGTTTTTTTGTCTGCATCTGTAGTAATTTTACATTGAGTTTTATTTCCCCTGTTTTTGTTTCTTTCTTTCAGAAATCTTTACTAAATAACTAATAAAAAAAAAGAACTTCAAATACGTTTCATCTGGATGGTGATGATTAATCCCTGACACTTGACTCTTCTCACTGTAAGTGGGTAGGAATAAGACCCTTAATCTTGTTTCTCCTATGAATTTTGACAAGGGTTTTCTTTCTGGTGTGATCTTTTGATAAGTCTTCCTAGTAGCTATTCATTTACTACAGAATGGCTTCTACACCCCAGTTTGACTCCTCCAGTGGCTCAGAGAGACAGTCACTTCTAACACGTGCAAGTGATATTTCTCCACACAGGTTTCTTCTAATTTTAGTTTTTAGCTTAAAGTTATGAAGAGTGAAAATTATTAGTAATTACCTAAATTCGCTTTTTCATCCCTGAGTACCACAAACATTTCTAGTTAAATATATAATTGATTCTATTAATTCCGTTCCTTACAAAGGACTGATTGCTGTAGTCTCCTTCATTTACTCAAAAGTGGGAGTATCACACAACACTTCAGTCCATTATGAACCTCCTTATCCATGGCCCATCATCCTGCATGTTAGGATTAAATGGGAGAGAAAATGACACAGTTTCAAAATCCTCTTATAAATCCTGGTAATTTTCTTTTTCTCCCAATTTTAAGAGGAACAAATTCACTCCACATTGCTCTCTCCTTCTCATGGTTAATGTCGTTCTTATATCTGGGCAGAAGTAATTGGTGCAAGACACATTGCTTATAGGAGAGTGCCTAAAAATATTTCCAAAGGTCATTGCACATCAGACAGAAGGCAGCACTTGTTCCAGCCACTCGCACTGAGAACGACAGGTCTTTGTTAATATTAATTGTGCATATTTTAAACAGTGTCTGCTTTAAAAATGCATTGCACAAACACGCAGCGACGAGCATTTCGTGAGCTCTGGGACTGGATAACAGAGGTCAGCTCTTCACTGAGGATTTTAGGCAGAAATGTTGGCTGTTCTTATTAGCTTTGAGACCTGTGAATTGGAGACGTATTGTGCGTCTGCTTCCAGGAGAGTGGGTGTATTTCCACACTCACCGTTTCCAAAAACAGGTATAAATAACATTAAAAATAGTGGCAGAGGTGTATAAAGCAACCAAGAAGATTCACAGCTAATCATTTGCACAAACATCCACCGTGATTGTGCTTGTAATAGTAACCATGTACATAGAACATGGGGAAAAGTGTGCTGGGAGAGCAAGACAAACTGAAAAGTAGCTCCCAACATAAAACATGCACACCTGGTCATCTTTTGTGCCATCCCTCCTTGTAAGACCAGGCAAAATCAAAAGACATGATTCTGTCTTCAGGTGGACATCCTCCAGGAATGATGTTTTTACTGAAGAACTCCAATTCTGAGACTTTGTAATCTCCAGAGAAAAGGCTGCAATATTTAAAAAGCTGTATCGACATCAAACAAAGAAACCCCAACACCTGGACACTGTTCTCATCAAGACCACTTCACTCAAACATGCTCAGTTTGTTTTCTAATTTATCCTTCATAAGAAAATGTTGAAAAGATCTGATTCTGGCTGTGCATCAAAGGCAGTGAAGCTGTGCATGTGCATCTTTGTTTATAATGTCACAGTGTTGTGTGACAATTTACAAACCAAATTCATGTTTCTATGGACTATGGCCTTTTTTTTCTTTCTTTAATTGGTGCATAAATGTATTTATAATGGTAATTATTTGCACAGATTTAGAAGTAAAAAAAGAATGCTGAAAGTATTGCAAGTCTGGAAGGTGAGGCTGTGTAGGTAAAGTCATTTCAGAACGTCTTCAAATGTAAAGTTCATGAAGATGAGCACTGAGTCTCTTGGAAGAAAGGCTGAGGTAGAACAGATGGGGTGGTTGCCAAGAAAATGGTTTGAAAGGAAGTAATCTGCACATGTTGACATTTCCTGATTTTACATAATTGTTTTTTTTTTTAAATAACTTATGAAATAGCTTTGACTGGAATAATTGTGTTCTTTGGTGGTGTAGGAAGAGAAGCGTTTCCAGCATCTCAGAAGGGCTGTCTTGTGCTGTGCCTCCCTTCTCTTGCATTTGATCACCTCAACACAAGCTTTTATTTTGTTCTTTAGAAAGCAGGATGCCATGACTTAAACAAAAACTGAGCAGCATCTTTTACCTGTTCCATCTGGAGGGGTTCAATACTTGGAAAACTTGTCTACCCATCCCATGGCTGCCTGCTTGAGATGGAATCTCATGAGCCCTGTCTGCCCAGGGCACAGGTTTCATCTCTCTCCTCCTCTGAGCACATTTACAACTCATTGGTTCATTCTCACACTCCCTCCCTGAGAATCACACACACGAAGGAAGTTTTGGAGGGGAGGATGTTGGTGGGTTGAAGGCCAAGATGTACCTTCCTCGCTGGTCCCTCCATGCACTCCCTGCCCTGTGTGCTGTGTGTCTTCCAGCTCTGCTCTCGGACATCCCCCACATTTTCCCTGTGCGAATCCCAGTTTCCTCCTTGAGTACACACACACTCTGCAAATAACGTTCTGCTCCCTTGTTTTCAAGTACCATTCGAACATATGTTCCGTGTGGAGATGCTGATGGACGGCAACATCTGCCGCTCCCCGGCAGCGCCCGCGCTCCTATTTGGATTGTAATTACTCCGTCGGCTGCGAGCTGTGCCCTGTGTTTGCCCACTATCTGTTTCTGTCAGGTCTTCGTCTTCCACAAGCTGCCCATTATGTCCGTGATGATAATTAAATCTCCCCTCCGCCAGGCAGGTCTGGGCAGTGCAGCGAGGGCCCTGCGTGTCCGCGCAGCTGCCAGAGAAGATGCAGTTTGTAAGGATGCCCTTCATCACCTGCCGGCTCCACAATGCCCAGCGCCACCTATTTGTTCCCAGCGAGCCCTTTCAGCAGCTGTCAGATGCTAATGGCCTTCAGCTGCTGACAACCTGTGCAAACCGGGGGACAGATCCTGGCAATGGGCATGAATATTCATGTGGGACTAACAGAACCAAAAGTGCCAGTGTGGTTATCAGCGCTCCTCTGTGAATAATATTGTAGCTGCCCCTGTGGTGGTGGGTTTAGTGGGATGAATGCAGGGTGAATGGTTGAAAGGGGTGTTGCCCTTTGTAAACACGTGAGAATAAAATGCCAGAGGTAGTGGGTAAGAGCAGGATTTGTGCCCCTGCAGTTCTAGATTGGGCATTGCTGTCTGTCGTGGGTGATGTGCTGAAAATCGTTATTGAAAGAAAGGAGTTGCTGTGTTTGCTCACATTTCTCTTCTGAACCTGCCTGTGAAGAATTGAAAGTTCCTCACGAAGTCTGTGGTAGGTACGTAGAAATTGTTGTTATAATAGTTGCACAGAATGATTCAAATATTCTGTAACTTGGCATTAATAAAATATTAAAAGATACAGGTGTTGTTCATGAACCATCAAAGAGTTTTCCACTGCCACCGTGTTTTATTAAATGAAAAGAAGAAGAAAAAAGAAAAAAAAACCCCAAAGCCCTGTGCTAATCCTTCCCTTTGTTGCTTAAGGGACATTTCAGTATAAAGTAGCAATTTCCATAACATTTGAATAGCAGTTGCAACCCATTGATGTTTAAAGTGAAATGTGCAACTACTGTAATCAGCAAAACAGATGCAAATGCCTTGTCTGTCTCCCAAGTGTAGCTCCCTGCTTTGCTGTCTCAATTAGATTTCGAGTGGAAAACACGATCAGATAATGGAAAACATGGAAGCTATTCTTTCATCTCTTTCACAGCAGCAGCTTGTTCAAAAGCCAGTCGGAGTGAGCTTGGCTGGCTGCAGCTCTGAGCGAGTGAGAGCTCCTGCAGGGTCTCCCCAGCCCTCCCCTCCCGGGCTGCAGGAGATGCCTCGGTGCTTTGGAATGGGGAAGGTCTCCCACTCACGACCCTCTTCATTGACTCTTCCCCTGCCCCTGGGGACAGGAATGGCCTTTTAGTTCTGTTTATGCCTGGTGTCATCCCAAAGCACATTTTTGTAAACTGGCAATAACAAAAATAAATGACATTTTACCATCTAGATCCCGGACCAGTGGTTTTGGCTGGGCAGGGCACTGTGTAGCAGGTTAGATAAAACCCAACTCAACTCCCCAAGTTCTTCCATCCCAGGCTTTAGGTGCCTGGAGCTGTTCCTCAGAGGGTTTTCTCACTCTAAAAATAACCTGTAGTGGTATGAAGAAAGAGTTTACTTTATCCTTCACATTTCCAAATTTAACAATGAACACGCGTCCATGGTGCTTTTCTGTGCTTGGTGGATCCGAGCTGCTGGCACAGGACTGGAGCCAGCGAGGGATTTCCATCAGAACGACTTCTGAGTGAGTCTGCCCTTCTTGGGAAAGGGAAAACTCCTCAGGAAAAGTCTTGACGGGACCTCTCAAACAGGAAGGTAACCTTCCTCCTTCCTATAAAACACTTACCTGGAAGAGGACTGTTTTCTGTTGATTTTTTTTTTTAATTAGTATTTTTCCTAATTGGGAGACATCTTGTGGAAAAGGATTTCCATCTTGTGGTCAGCTGTGGTAATAAAACACTCCTGATGAACTTTTTTTTTAATAGCAAACCAAAATGGTTTTAGTAAGAAATACAACACAAATCTGTCGTGATTCCTTGTGAAGGTAAATCCTGGTTGTCCTCACCGGGTCTGTTTGCATTTGAACAGAAGGTCTGTTCTGTTTCCTTCAGAAGATCATCTCTGGAACAAGAAAGAATTGGAAAACATAAAGGATTTTTGACTGAATATTCCATTTTGACTCATTGTACAGCTTGTGGACTTCAGGAGCCCAGACAGGATCACTTGTAGCCTAAGTGGAAAAGAAGCAATTACTCCTGAACTTCTGGGAAAATATCTTTCCAAAGCCAGATATTGTTGATATTGTTGCTTGGGTTGTTTTCTATTCCAGGATGACTCTTAGGCTCAGTGCAACGTCATCGTAACTTCATGGAGATATTTGTTGTTCAGGACAAATTTTGAAACTTGTGCTCCAGTCTCGAAATAGTAAAATGCTGCAGGGTTACATGCTGGAATTCACTGGAAAATCTGCCAATTTCGGTGGGAAAGATTTTTTAATACATTAAAAACAGAACAAATTTGGAAAGGTCATTTTAAATATTTAGGACTGTGGCTGAAGGACAGGGCTGGGTGCTCTGGAGAAGTTTAGGCTTTCAGGATCTCCTGTAGGTGCTGTGTAAATGATCCCTCTTGCACAAAACCACAAGGATAGGAGAGGCTGATAAAAGGAATAATTCAATTCTTATATTTAATTAACTTTCTTGTCCAGTTGTACACCATGATGCCCCATTGTTTGCACCGAAGATATCCTGACTTTGTCGAGGGCTGGACCAGCCTTGAATATTTAAAGGAGAGTTAAATAAGATCTCAGATCAAATTCTTAGAGGTACATGTAAGAACTTTGTGAGTCTCTTTATTTTGAGGGCTTGTAACTAAAGGATATGTTCAGTGTGTTCCTTAGTGGGTGCCAAAAAGCTTATTTTCAGAAGTGTCTAAATCTCAGGGAAAGTCAGTGACAGCTATATTTAATCTGAAGTCTATGCAACTCCTGCTGAAATGAAGCTATGTACTTTTTGTGATAATAAAAAACCCAGTGTTTATATGAAAATTCAGGAACCAGGAATATGATTTATATGACAAGGTAATGTAGATTTAAAAAAAAAATCAGCTCAGCAACATGTCTGAAGTTTTGCAGCAAATGTTACTGTATGCAAAGTGGAAATTAAGAAAATATTTGTGTATTCTTTGCAGTATTTGGTAAATAGTTTTCAGAAAAACTTACATCCAAAGTTTGCCCATGGGCCTTGTTCTGTTGGTAGCTGCAGGCAGTGGGAGTTTTTGCCATGGTGTTTACTGGAACAGGATCCTTTTTTTTCCCTGATGTGGAGATGTAAATCTTGGACCTTAATTACACTTAAGGAGGGAAATACTTTGTCTTTTTATGTATAAAAAAGTCATCTAACTATTAAAAAGCATTCAAAAATACTTGAGGAAAGGCTTCCGTAAATCAAACAAATCTCTCATTTTGCTTTTAGACCTTCCTGGAGGGTGCTGTGTTTATACCATTTATTTTAAGTGTGAGGACTTTATGTCAGATCAAGTCATTAACAACTCTGGGGGCAGCAAACAGCAAAGCCCAGCTCAGGGCCACTCTGGGGAAATGGGGAAATGACAGAGAGGAGAGGGTCGGATAATCTGGCACTGAGGGCAGCAGCTGAGCCCTCCGAAGGGCAGCCCTGGGAATGCCATGCTGGGCTCCCAGGCCATCTCAGCAATGATGTGTGATGGCAATTCTGCAGCAGAATTCCAGCTCCAGAGTCTCTCCCTGGTTTTGCACTGTCCTGTGGATTACAATTAATGGCGTTTCTTGCATAAGGACCTTTGCTGAGCTGCTGGTGAAGATGCTGGTTGAGGGATGAACTGGATGGTTTCCTTTCTCTGCTTTGAGCTACTGAGTAATTATCCTTTGAAAAGTGTTTCATTTATCTAGTTCTTTGTACTTACAATGTGTCAGTGAAGAAATGTTTTATTTGTCTGCGGTTGCATTGACAAATGTCCCCTTGCTTGTGTGGAAGTGGGGTTTGTGCACATTCTTGTGTTTTCATTTCATATGCTAGCTCTTGTGTAGTCCTGACAACTGTGGGTGGGCACCATCCTCCCTCCTGCTTCTGCTGTTTCAGCCTTGAAGGGGATTATTTTGTGCAAGTTTTGGTTCCCACATCCTCAGTTCTCCAAAGTGCGAGGAGGAAAGTAAGTGTGGGTGCTTTGGAGAGAGCTGGCTGACCAAATGGCCTGTTGTTTTTTGCCTTTCCTTGCCAGTTGCTTAGAAATGTGTGAAGGAAGCTGTCAAGCACCCTCCGCTGGGTTTACTTTCCATATAAATGGCTCCCAGGGTCACTGAAGTGTGGCCTCAGAGGAGGGAGGTAGAGAAGGTCAGGCACAGCAGGGAGGTGTCCCTGGCAGAGACACTCCTGCCGTGGCTCTCTTGGACATGGGCTGGGCCAGGACACATCATGGGGAGTTTTTCTTGCCTTGGAAGGGACTCTCCTGGCTACTCCACTTGGTTCTGCTGGGATTTATGAAGTCCCATGTTTTGCAATCTGGATAAGTGATGGATAGAGCTCACGGTGCCTGAGAGCAGGACTTTCACCTGCCTGAAACTTTGGTAGTTTCCATTACCCAAATGTGGTGCGTTTTTTTCATTCGTTTTGGCTTTTCTGCAGTTCCTAAGCCGTGGGCAAGTGCAGCTCTCAATTGCAGCATCCTAGAAATACTGGTTAATCCCAGGTTTATTAGCTTATGGCCTTAGGCAAACCTGAAATCATTAACAACCCATTTGTTGGGCTAATGACTCTTTTTTGCTAGAGGTATAATTTAATATATGGTAACTTTCATGCTTAATTACACTCTTCAAAGCTTCTTTTGAAGGAATTTATTTTTCTGCATGCATGTATATGAGAGGGTTGGGAGCTGACTGGCTTTGCTTGGATGCTGCTTTGCATTAAAATCTAGACAGTTCATGTAAGAAGATTTTAATTTAGATACAAGTATTTCCCCAGTTGCTTGTTCTTCCAATATTTTTGTCTTCGAGTGCTTGAAAAATAAATAGTGATGAATTCCCAACAGGTTTTAAATGGCATCATTTTATGTCCCACTGTAGCTTGGTACATTGTTTTGGACAAGGCGTAAACCCAAAGGCCTGATCAATAGAACCATTGTGGCAGCAGCTTCCAAATGAATGCGCGTCTTGATCTCAGTGTCCTGGCCCCGTTCCAGCCTGGTTCGCGTTTTACTCAACGGCAAGTCCCACTTCTGCTCCCGTTAACCTCAGTGGGAACAGAGACAGACCACTGGAAAGTGCTGCTAATCCCACGTGCCATTTGCATGCAGCACTTGTAAAGCATTCTGGGATCAGTTTGGATGAAAAAGGCCGTGTGTTCAAGATGTTTTTTCATTGGCATCCCAAATCCGGTGCTGTATCAGTAAAAAGAGGTTATGACTTTGTCAATCGAGATAATTTTTTTTTTTAATTTTATTTTTGAGCTAGGCAGCTGATTGGGAAGGATAATAAAGATGAATTTGATTTTCGTTCTGTGAGCTCTAGTGTCCCCTTCATGGAGATTAAAAATTTCCCGGTGCTGTTTTCAGCTCCACAGAGCAGGCAAAAGCTAATCTCCTGCTTGGATATACTCACACCATTGCGATCCACTAATAGGATCGCCCTACAGTTTTGACTTAGCAGGCACTGGGAGAGGATAATCCTGTTTATTCAGTCATCCAAAACACTGATGATCTGAGATAATCAGTGGGCTGAGAGCAGGGGAGGAGGAGGGATGTGTGAGGTTTGCTTTGCCGTGTGGTTTGTCTGATCGGACTCTTCGTGCCGGGGAATGGCTCCATCTCATTATTGCAGCCCAGACAGAGCATGGGAGGGCACCAAAAACCTCCTCCCAACACCAACCCCGGAGAGCCAACCGGATAAAATGATCCAGGTGTTGTGTTCAATGATTTTAAATTGTTCTTTTTGTGACTGATTTCATGTAGAAATACTCAGACAAGCATTTAAGCGACCATATGAGGCATTTTGTACAAAACATTTTGGCTACCAGGTGGCAGAGACTGTGTGTAAATGGATCATTTCCCCATGCTCACTCACATTTGGAAACTTTAACACAGCCAGTACCTCGCACTTGGATCCAAATTTGCTAAAAGTTCAACTAGTGCCATTTTTGCTAGACATGAGACACTGCTTTCACAGGACATTGAATATTTTGTAAGTGGCCACTGGGTCTCTGGGAATGTTGGAGCACGTGCTGCTTTCTAAGAAGTATAATCTGTAAAACACCTTCCCCAGTGATTTAGAGATGTGCCTTGAAACTGGGCTGTGCAGCATCTTTTCAGATGACATGTTAGTGAACTTACAAATTACTTCCTTTTTTTGTTCTTGTGATCATTAAAGCTTTGACACTTCATACTATATATCCCATTAATTTATTGACTCAGGTTACTGTGAAAGTCCCCACCTTCACTTTGATTTTATCTCAGCCAATGTGTGTATTTAGCAGTCAATACATTAATATTGTAGATATTTCGTGAGCCATGGATTAACTTCAAATAAGGATGCTGACTTTGAAGCCTCATTTTATGATCTCTGAGCTGGCATAGCCCAGATGACAGGTTTATAGTTTGGGAAGCCAGTAGTAATGGCTGGGCTCTCTAGTCTTTATAAGTAATACACTGTCACTAGGTGCAGCTCCTCACCATGGTGACACGGCAAACATTGAACACAAAATGATTCATGAGCCCCAATACAATGCTTACTTAATAATTAATATTTTACAACATAACTAGCTTTATTTAACTTTCCAAATGGGAGTGAACTGGGGAGATGATCCAAAGGACAGAATGTTACTATGTTAAATTTATAGGCACTCATATTTGTATGCTTGTTTTTAAAATTAAATTTAAAAAAATATGACTTGTTTTGTACTCTGTGTGCTGATGGGTGTTCAGGGCTCTGCCAGACTCTGGGGGATTTTTTGTGTGTGTGTGTTGAATGATGAGCTCTGAAAAGCAATGTTCTTGCTCTCCTGCCTTCCTCACTGCCTTTGTATTCTCTTCCCAAAGTCAGTGCTTTGGGATACCCTGTGCAGAGAGCTCAGTGCTGTGGCCCAGCTCTGGCTGGAAGTGCCCAGCATCACTCATTCTCTGCACCCTGGTCCCCCCTGATTATCAGACCCCTCAGACTCAAGGTTTAGCCATATTTCCCTGAAGAAATTACATTTTGGGTAAGTAACAGCAGATTCTCTACTAGGGTTGGCAGGAAGTAAAGGAGTAGGGCAGTTAGAGACCTTTAGGGGAATGCAGGAAATTAATAACGAGGAAATCAGCCCCAGAATTTTACATGTGACGTGGAATGCTTTAATGAGCTTATTCTGGATTTCCATGTGCTTTAATTGGAATTCCTTGCACCTAAAATTCAACCTAGAGACCAAGAAATAAGTTTTACTTGACAGGGGATGGGTCAACACATCCACTGAGATGGTGGTTGTGCCATCCTTAGAAGTGATTCTACCCAGGGCTCTTCCCTTTGGATATATCCTTACAGTCTGAGAGATCACATTCCCAGCCATGGCCTCTCACAGCAGTGACACAGTGACCAACACGGAGCAGTTTTGTGAGTACCAACCACTGAAGAAAAACTTTCTCAATGTTTAGGTTTATCTATAAATTTCCCTTCTACAGCTGACATTTCCCTTTGTGATTTTTCAAGCATAACTGTAAATAAGCAAACATGATCAGAGCTTTTAAATTCATGAGCATTCTTTTGCAAGCAGGGGAAAAAAGTGGCCCTTCATTAACTCCTGTTTGTCAGAGGGCTCAAAGAAATGCCCATTAGTGTGCGTCCGACCCCTTTATAGAAAACTGAGAGCAATGAAGTCACTGACAGTGCTTTTATTTGTCTACATTGAGTCCTGCAGAGATGGCAGAGAAAAAAAAAATCCTGCATTAATAAAAGGATAAATTCCTCCTCACATTAACATAAAATACTTCTACAATGATGAAAAGATTTGGGTTTGCTCCAGTGTGGTTTTCCCCGTGTGGTTGGGGTTCGCATTTCTTTCAACTTTGGAATCCATTTCCACTTGGGCTTTTTTTCTTTCAAAGTCTGACATATAGCGTGATGTTACAAATTCTGGCCTGTGACAGCTTGAGGAATATTTATTTGTTTAGACACAGTGTCTTTCCTTCCAAGTATATTTTAAATGCCATGGAAATGTTGCCTTACTCCTGAGGTTTCGTTCGTCATTGTTAGTTATTAAAAACCTCTGCTCAAGGTCAGCAGTGACACAACGATCCTTTGCAGGAGGCATTTTCAGGGATTTTGCATGGATGGCTTCAGGAAGTCACAAGGGGATGATGGAGAGGAGAGGAAGGTCGAGTGGTAAGAACTTTTTCTATACATACTATTGAAAAGATTTCTTTTTTTGCAACGTGTAGAACCAGAAGCAACCAAGAGGCAGGAGTTTAAAGCTACAACTGTGCAACACAAGCCTGGCCCAGCCTGATGTCAGGGGACAACCTTCTTTCTTTGTTGTCACAGTTGGGAATATGCCATAATTTAGAAATGCTGTAGCATTAACTGCCCCATTACACATGGCAGAAAGCTGAGGGACTGACCTCATCTGCTAGAACAAGTGTTTTAATGCTGTCCAAAGTTCAAATCAATCAAAAGGTCAAACTTGTTTAAGGCAGTGAGTGATAAGAGGAGGGATGGCTCAGGAAGCTGAGTCTGGAATTAAGCCAGACTGGCTGCAGGAAAATCTCCAGATACGCCACGAACCCCGGAGAACAGTGACAGCTGAGAAACTGAGGGCTGAGCCTCCCTTTGCTGGAGCCAGAGAATTCCCATCAAAAGCCACAAAGCAAAATAGATCCTGGTGAATAGGACTTCTGGTTATTCTCCTGGCGAGGCCTGCTCAGGAGACGAGTCACAGTGTCTTTGATTTTTTTAAGTTTTTGGTCAAGTGGTGGAATGGACTGTTGGAGGGAACTGTGATTTTCTAGATGGAACGTGAAGAAAGAAAGACTGAGGTTACACTTGTAACCTTTTTCCTACATTCTCAAATGCAGAGTTTTTCCCTTGGTGTTTCTTCTGTGCAGGGGAGAATGTGGAAAACTTTCTTGTTGCAAAGTTTCCTTCTGATTCTGAGTGGTTTCCTTCTGGTTCTGCTCAGGCCCCACAGCAGTTCTTTGGAAAACTCTTTCCATAGTTTGTAATGGCTGTTTCTTCAAGGATCTAGTGGCTTTATTTAAAACAGACCAAAGAAACCCCAAAGAGAAGTGGGAGTGAGGATTCCTTAGAGTATGTTCCTGCCATTTGAGTTATGATGGGGGACATTACTGGGGAGCCCATTAGGCTCTGTGGCACATGGCCATGCTTTCATAAGCTTTCAAGAGATGGATTTTTTTCTATATACTTTTTTTTTTTTCTTTCAAAGAAAGCATTCTCCAAGGGCCAACTACAGAAAACATCCCTGGTCTTTTTGGCAGAATTCCCTGGTACTTACACAGCCAGGATTTTCTGTGCTCCAGCTCTGGAGTGTGACCCACGCTCTCAACACATCCAGGGCCAAATGAGGATTTTCTGACTCAAGGCTGAATCTGACCATTTTTCTTGTATGGAAAAGATGTAAATCATTCTACGGGTGAGTGAAGAAAGATGGTATTTGGGATGAGGAAAGATGGCCCAGGCTGCTGGCCTGGTGCTAAGAGGAAGGATGGGTTGAGGACCAAGCCATAGACCTGCTCTGTCACAGGACCAGCATTGCTTATAGATCCAATGGCAAGTGGGGGGAGAACCCCCAGACCTGAAGGGAGGCTACAACAGCTTTGGGGGGCTCTGCTGGTGGATGAAAAGCCACTGATTTGTGTTATCATAAATTGCACTTATCCGGCTGAAAGCAGACATAGGCGGTTCTTTCAATGCAGGAACACTAACACAACTCAGGGAAAAGACATTTTGGGATATCCTCAGCCTGTTTTTGTTGATGATGGTCTTCTCAGCAGCAAGAAATCCAGTGGCCATGGCACATTGGCTGCACCTGAAAGCATTGGCATGAAAGTCAGAAATGGAGGGTGTCCCTTGGGAAGGCAGGAGGCATCACAGGCCTGGGATGCAGGCGGAGAACTCCTGCAAAAGCGGCACAAGTACCCTCAGTCCAGCTCCAGGAGAACACCTGCCCATCTGTCCCTCTGGCCCCCCACAGGTCATGTCTGTGCTGGTTTTCACTTGCCTGCAACTTCCCCACTGGCAGAACCAGCAACATTGCAACGGAGAATGGGGATTTTTCTGAGCTCTGATTCATGATGCCAGATGTGCCTCTGATTTTTTTCAAGCTCATTTGAATGTTTGCAATGGACATCCAGCTTTGAAAAATCGTCGGTTACCAGATGTCTTTTAAATTGTCTACCTTGCAAAAATCATCAGTTACCAGATGTCTTTTGAATTGTAAACCTCTGCAGTCAGAGGTCAAAACTGTCAAAACAGCCACTGACATGAATTCATATTACACTGAAAACACGTTATGATTTCCTCTGGTTCTGTCCCCTGAAAAGTTCTTGCATGGAAATTTTATGACTCACGAAAGATTTGCCACCTGCCCATCACTGTAGATTCAGTGGTAAATGCTTTTAATAATTAACAGTGGCAGGGGCTTTTTACCTCTATCTTAAGAATATCTCTCCTCTTGGCAGAAATGAGGCCTGTTTTAACAGAAGGAGTCCTTGCCAGTGGGAAGTTCCTGCAGCTGTACGATTTGAGTCCCAGAGCATTTCTTCTACAACTGGAGCTGCTTGTAGAGCAGTATTTTGTCCTGGGCCGAGTTTGGAGCTCAAGGAGAACAGGGATCCTTGAAGAGTTCCTAAGGTAAAAGAGGTCTGGGGGCAGGGTGGGGCTGGAAAGAGACTGCAAGTCAAGAAGACAAGCAGGTTGGGCTGTGAGTTTCCTTCTTAATCCAACTCTCCGGGGTCTCATCCAGCCTCTGTGCTGGCTGCCAAAAGCTCATACTGAGCAGCTATTTTGGGATACAGCAACACCAAGTGTTACTTCAGAGATGTTTGGAGAGAGATTTAATAAAATCAACTAATAAGGTTTGACGTGCTGAAGATTAGAAAGAGCCATTCCGAGCATCTGTGCTGACCTCGGGGCTCCAGGGAATCATGTGTGCCCTGGGCATGGATGCCCTCCTGGGATGGCTGGTGGGACCGGGCTGCAAACTGCCTTGGGCTGTCAGCTTCTGCTTTTGTTTTGATGGTTTAGGGTGGGGGTTTTTTTCCTTTTTATGTTGTAGGACCAGCCTGGTATTGAATCACAGGCTCGGTGTTTATTACTATCCAAATAATCTATACACTGATTTTAGTGCTGACACCATATGAAAGGCTGTGTCACCGCTGTGCTCATGTTTCCATGTGACACCAGAGCTGCCTGTTTTTTTCTCATTTCATAAGTAATAAGTGATGTGAGTCTGACAGCCTTGGTTTCAGCCTCAGCCTGTTGGTTCCCATGTCACAGATAGGCTCGGTTAGCAGCAAATTCTTGTCAGGAGGAGAGAATTACAGCTCAGGCTTAAAATGTGCTAGTGCCTAGTGCACAGCTTTAAATTCTTGACCAAAGTTAGATAAAGGCAGCTGAAAGTGTGACATTTGAAATATGCTGTTTATTTTTTCCTCTGACAAAAGTACCTAGAGTGGAAGGATGTGTCTTTGCATCCAAGCAGAGAACAGTTGAGCTCCTCTGAAGAACAGGATAAATACAGCATTCTAAATATTCTGGTTTTAAAATCTGTGCAACTGTCCACCTCCGTAGATGTGTGCATATTATCTATATTAAAAAGAAAAAGGTTGATACACACACCTTTAAAAAAAAAAAAAAAGAATGATTAGTTTTCAAGGCATAAGAAGCTTATTTAAGTGGTAATAAGAAAAAAATGTTAGCTCTCCCCCAGTAGTCATTAATAGGTCTGAGCTCCAGCCCGAGTACAGGTGGAGCTTTGATATGATCCCAGTTTTGCAGTGAGTATGTGCTGTATATCCTGCTGCTAATCCCGTGGTGGAGATCAGCTCCTCCTAACACCTGGTGCCAGGACCTGACACAACCGACCTCAGCTGCAGCCTGTGCAGCTCCATGGGCTGGATTTGGGCATCTCCCGGCTCCGAGAGCACTGGCTGCTCTGCCTGCTGCTGTGTGCTGAGCTCCTCCAGAGCTGCTGTCCCAGGCTGCCCTCCTGGGTCCCTTTCAGCACAACCACTAATCCAAGCCCCATTTCCCTGTGCTGGATGGGGACTGCTCCTCCACCCCCGGGCACACAGCGACACGGTTTGTGTTTTGACGATGTTTTTCGTTCGGGTTTCCTGCAGGATGAGCTATCCCTCATCCCAGCTTGGGCGAGGGAGGAGCAGCATGTGAAATACCGCAGCTTCTGCGGTCAGATGAGGAGCAAGTGCCCGTGGAAGTGGGAGCTACAGCTCTTCAGGGAGTTCTGTTCTTCAGGCAATGCTGTTTCTGGAGCCTCCCTGGCTGCCTGGGGCTGGGCAGGGGGTGCAAGTGCCATAAAAATTTAAGGCAGATGGAAAGTCCTGATGGTTTTGGCCTCTCTGCTAACTTTTAGCATGCAGATCTTCAGGAGTTTAGGATTTAGGAGATCAATGGAAGACTGGAGGGGGTCAGAGGAGGAGGGGTTTTTTTGGGAGTGGTTTGCTAAATTCATGGTTTAGATCTGAAGGGACCCTTAACCTCTGGGAACCTATACACCTCTGGTGTATAACAGAGAGTATTGAATTTCCTGCACTTAACTCCCACAGTCTATCCAAGAACTGCCTTACCACAGTGCTTTCCTAGGAAAGCAAATACTCTTAAATGCATTCATTTCAGCGTGGCAGAAATATTAGTTATTCATGATAATTAGGAGGAGCAGGGATTTTCAAGAAGGCTCTTGGATGATTTCCTGTGCAAGGCTTTCTCTGCCTTCTCCTTGATCCCATCTCTCTTCCCAGACTGCACCCGCTCTGCTGCTTGTCTCCTGTCCTGATTGTGCTGGAGATTAGAGAGACATTAAATAAAATAAAGGGATAGAGAGGGAAGAGGTATTTTGGGAATAAAGAAGGGGTAGTTTTGTTAGCAACGGGGTAAATCTGACCTTGCCCCACATTTGGATGTGAAATTGTCAGCTCAAAACAGGTGTTTGTTATTCCACACAGATGTTTGCAAGGACATATAAGCCATCACTGCTGCTCCTTTGGCTTGCAATAACACTGTCACACAAATCCTGTGGAGCAGGCACTGCACTGGTGCAGAGAAAACACTGTCCCTATCCTAAATAGGTCTCAGACTCGCAAAGTAATTACTTATTGTCATCCATTAAGTTCCTTTTTTATTTTTTTTAAGTACTCAGATAATATAATTTCTGTCCCAGACTCGCAGTGCAGTGACAAATAAATGATTTCCAGTAACCTACTGAGACAGGGAAAACTGAGATGGGGGTGTTGCCAACAGGCACCGACCAGCCTGAGGTGATGGAAGGTTGGGGGATGCACAGATCTGGAAAGCTGCAGCGTAGCTTTGCTAAAGTGACGCAGCCAAAGATATTTTAGAGATTATCCTCCAAAAACTCGGTGGTCAAGGGCTTAATGACTTAAATAGCGATCAAATGTCTGCTTGTAATCCATCACCTATTGCCAGCTAAACTGCATTAATGAGAGTCCCTTGATAAAAGCTGCCTTATCATCCGGAACTGAGATACCCAGCCTAATGTGCTCCAGCAAGGCTTGAGGAAATGCTCCTTTCAGCAGCAAAGGAGACGCACTGTCGCTTTCCTGAATTAGGCTGAACCAAATGGATGGTCAGACCTTCCAGAAAGAAGCATTTTCTTCCACCTTTCGGTGTTAAAGGACTGCGTTATCCATGTGTCAGGAAGGATTCTGGCTGTCTCACAAGAGTTTAGAGCCCAACCAAACACATCTTGCTGGCCATCTGGAGTGGCCAGGGCTGAAGGCCACCACTGCAGCAGCACAGGGCAGTGCCACAACACCGCGAGGAGATGGCACAGGGTGTTCACTGTACATGCCTCTGCCATAACCACTTACCTCCTCTGGCAAAATGGGTTGAAAATGTTAATAAACATTGTTGATGATAATTTTTCCAGATTTATTACCTGTTTTTTGTTCACTGTTTGGCTGCCTGTTCCACTTCCATCCGCCAGCCCTCTAATCCACCTCCTCTTATCTCAGCACAGTTCACTCCACCTCTTGCTCATTTTCATTTTATTGCCTAGCTAATCTCATCCTCCTGCTTTTCCTGACACTGCTCCCCTCTCCCCATCTGTGGAGATTAAATCACTGCTGCTCTTGTTTGATGCCACTCAACATTCCCCCATTTCACTCAGGCTTTGGGATGCTTCCAGGCACTTTTGCTGTTGTTGCACACATCCATTTTCCTGGCACAGAAAGGCCCATCAGCATCTGATGGAAGTGTTAGCGAGTCCTCGCTTCAACCAGTTCTGAGATGTCCTGAATGTGAAATGGAGCTGAGCTCAGCCTGCACAATGCAGCAGAGGCAGGTGTGTGTGTGTGTGTGTCTGGAGCTCCAGGAGCACTGGCAGGATGCTCAGGGAAGCACTGCAGTGCTGACAGAGCCTGGCGCCTGAATATTAGTTGAGAAAAATCTAGATCAAAGGCACGTGGTAGAAAATCTCCAGACTACCAAAATGGGAAGTTTTGGAAGTGGTTTCTCATATTGTTGGTGATGGTTCAGTGTCAGTCAGCCGTCATCCCAATTTACAGCATCTGGTGGCACTCCAGTGCTTGTGGCCTCAACAGTCTCATTCTAGTTACTGCTGACAATTGCTGAGGATTTGAGAGTCAAGGTTGAAGCCAGTCTCCCTGTTTAAGGGTGTCAAGTGCATCCTGGTTTGGGGTTACAGCTGCAGGTGTGGATGGAGAAACTGGATTTTCATGCCATGTGTTGTTGGCATCCTTCCAGCTTCCTGCAATGAGGAACTGCACTGGAGACTCTCCCGCCAGTATTTCCTCCACCTGTATGACTGTGCAAGTCCCCTGACTGTGGTGCTGCTCCTGTTGGCTCAGAACTGGAACCAGCAGAGCCTTTAACCCCCTGGCAAACCTTGGATTGTCTCAAAATGGCTTATAGGGACCACATGAACACTGTTCCTCCTCACTGACAGCACCCCATTGTGTTTGCTGTCAGAACAAGTCCTAAAGTCTTAATTCAAATAAAACCCCTTTGGGGTTTATTCCCCCATGGGAAATGCTCCCCTTAGCAAGGACAACTGCTGTTTGGCCCTAACCATTGAATTTACATGTTCATTTTTATTCTGTTTGGGTTGTCTCTCTTGCCTTAATCTCAGCTTGCAATGCCAACCATGATGGATTTGCTTTATCTCTCCTCACTACTTTTATCTGCCAACATGTTTTAAATAGGTTTAAAGAGTACAGGAGCTTTTAAAAAAAAAAAATCAGGCAGCTTTCAGATGAAAGCCAGGAGCAAACCTTTAAAAATAGAGTGGGCAGCCCTGCACGAGGTGCTGAGTGAGTGGGTGCACGGGAGGGGAGCAGGGCAGGCTGCAGAGGCTCTGTTTAAACAGGAGGTAAATAAGTGGCGAGGGGAGCTGCAGTTCATCTTGTTCCCTTACGTGTTGCCCAGATAATGCAACATATCTTCAGGCAGGCTGGTTCTAAAAATGGCCACAGCTCTTGGGTTTCACTGGGTGACGCTCGGGCTGCGGCTGTCCGACAGTCGCCGGTGGAGCGTCTGTGGGAGCAGTGAAATGGCATTTAGTGTTTCAAAGCCAGCAGCAGTGCTCAGGTCCCGGCACTGGTACTTTGTGAAGAAGACTTCTATAATAAAGAATGTGTGACTTTATAGCACGGTGCCTAATGCAGAAGCAGCTGCCTGTAAATCCCTGGGGTCAGGCAGTGTTTTGTTCAAATTCCCTTTCCTGCGCCGTGGTTGACCTGTGACAACAGCAATCGTTTGACAGTGAGGGCAGCACTAAATTACTAATTCAGGATTAAAGCGTGCTGCCCAATGAGTAATTCCACAGAAGCAAAGTTTAGGATTGAAGCTGGTTTAATATAACAAAACAATTGTCATGAAAGCCTTCCTGGCATTTTAATGGTGTTTTTCTTTGGTCTAAATATACATGAGAAGTTGAGAGGATGTTTAAATCTGAGCAGGGGATAAAAGGGACCAAGAGAAATACGCAAAGGTCTTGTCCAAACTCCACACAGTTTTACGAGCCACTGGCTTCCCTAGGACAGGGCATCATCGCAGGGAGCAGCACTGGTCACCTTTCTTCTCACTGCTCCAGGATGAATCCTAGAGTCTTTTTCTTCCTTTTTACCCTCCTCGCTCTTGCCTAGTTGTGCTCAGCTCAGCTGTGCAAAGGATTAGTATTTGTTAACTTCCAGTGGCTGTGGCAATGGTCAAGCAGCCTTTCCCTGCTCCCAAAGAGGCTGCATTTGAATTGTGCACATGCTGTGCATTGACATGGAGAATTCATCATTTTTTCCTAAATAAGCCTTCTCAGGTTCAGCAAATTCAGGAGAGAAAGGGCAGCAGTGCCCCTTGGCCAAACCATGGCAAGCACTTATGTTCTGCTATAGAAGAAGGCAGGGAGTGCAGCGTTCCCTGTGGGAATAGAGTGATCCTCTGTTGAGTGAATTGTTGCCTACAAGGTTAATTAGCTGTAGAAAATGAACTAGAATACTTGGGAGTAATGAATCATAATGACTTGTTATATTTGAGGAGTGACAAATTAAATTCAGGCATGTTTTGTACTCCTTGTTTTAGTCAGAATGGAAAATAGTGCTGTGCTTTTTTCTGTTGTTCTGCTTTCATGTCAAGATACCAGGAGGCAAATCAACACAGCCAGAGTTGGTAAAATCTGGCAAAGTTTGATTGCATGATATTCAATCTCTGTCCTAAGCTGGGCTAGGAGCAGCACCTCCTATAGAATCAATACATTTGCCTCCACCTTCAACAAGTGGGATTTTGACCCATTACTGAGAAAACACAAAACTTCTCCTAAGTGAAAAAAAGAAAAAAAAGTTGTGTTGCCCTAATTCTGTGAATGATAATGTCCTATGGCAGCTCTGATTGAGGTGCAGCACCCTCGTCTAGGAAAGTAGATTGAATTATAACTCTGCCTGCCATACCAAAGTGAGTCAAGGGGCCTGCTGGTAGCAAGATTCATCAGCTCCTTCAGCTCCTGCTGCCCCCAAAAGCATCTCTGGAGGTTTTTTTATGGAATTAGACCTGACAACATAGCAAGCTAAGGGGCAGACAGACAGTGTAACCCTTGAAATAAATACCTGGAAAGTAAGGCTAAGTGAGCTACCCCTACCTGAAAGATAACTTCTGGAGTCACAATGTAAGATGAAGGACACTGTGGAAAAGAGGATCTTGATAAGAAGAATTTGCTCTTAGTCCTCTTCAAGAATAATAATGTGTTCCTGGGTGAGCTGGGTGTGCTTGGTTTGGGTTTTTATGGTGTGGTACCGAGGTTCAGCTGGTTCAAGGCTGGAGGAGCTGCGAGCAGGGAGAGGATTTGAATTCACAGCCTTTCTTTTAAACAGATCAGTTGGTTCCAGGAGGGCTAGTGGGACTGCTGCAGTAATTAAGTTCTTTGCTGGATTGATGTCTCTGGAAGTGTTTGGAGAGATTTGACAAATCTTTCTGTCTGTTGAAGGTTCCCGTGGCGTTGGCCCAGCCGTGACTGCGTGAGGCAGACTTTGTGTCACCCTGGGAGAGGACATCTCTCTCATTCACAGAACAAAAAGCTCTTTGGAGTTTGAAGACAAAAGGTACCAACTGACATTTAGTATTGCTACTAATTATATGTCGAAAACTAACATAACTTAGGACTAAATTAGTGCATCTCTCCAGATGTTTTCACAGTTGCCCTGCCTGCAGCACCAGGGGTTATGTTCTGAGCTGTTGAGTACTCAGACTGGTCCTTCTGATCTCCACCGATGTGGTTTCTCCTGGCCTGATCAGGTGCAAAACTCCTACTTGCTAAGTGCTATAAAAGCATCACTCTGACACAAAGTGGAAAATTCTCCTTGGGGTGCAGAGCTCTTGCAGGAGGCAGCCTGTGAGGTGCTTATAGACCCGGCCCAGGCTTGGAGATGTGGATTCATATGCAATATCTGTGAAAGCAGCTATTCTTGCTCTTGCTAAACTGCTCTGAAGACCCATACAATGATGTCAATTGTAACCCACAAGCTGGCTCTTATCTTTGAATTGTTTTTCTCTGACAATTTTAAGAAGAGCTCAGCATGTTCTCAGTACGAGCTGATAGATGCTGAGCACTTCTGAAATCCTGCCAACTTCATTTAGGTTCCTAAGTGGGAACCGAGTGCTTTTGAGCAGATGATCCTAAGGGTGCATTTCATAACACTACAGCTCTGTCCACATCATTTCTTTCCTCTCCCACTGTCCCCAGAATGCTCCCAGCAGCAGCAATAACACCAGGAGCACCAGGTTAGCCAAGGCTTGACTGATGTCTCAGTTATGTTGTCAGCTCAAGCCACACCGAGCAGAATTGAATTACAGCAGTTAAAAGGTGCCTGTTTGCATCCCATCTGCAGCAATCACTACCAGCAGTCTAGGTATATCTGAGATAGCTGTAGTGGATTTTATATATATAAGTATGTATGTATACGAGAACAAGAATCTGATGCAAATTCTGCCTTGTTTTTCAGAGTATTTCATCCCATGTTTCAGGCAATGTGCGTGGTACTTGACAGTGATCTGAGTCTCAATTTCAGGTTTCAAATTTTCTCCTAAGTAGGATCTTGGGGAAGATAAAATAAATATTTTTTTAGCGCTTGTGGAGCCAAAGAGAAGGGCAGACAGGCCTTTATCTGAAGCTTTTCCAACAGAGTTAGTGCATGGACAGCATCTGTTTTGGTCCTGTGAGGCTGACATCCTCTCCCAGCAGACTTGGCAGTGAGCAGAAGAACCACATGTCAGAAAATCTGGGGGGCCCACGGGCTGTGGACAAAAGTATGGCGAAGAATTTAAACATCAGTGAGTGGAGTGATGCTGGAGGGCTGGCTGAAAGCGATTAGCATAGCGCTCTGGAATGCGGCGTTGCAATAGCCGCTCCAGAGGGATCTGCAGCCCCATTGACTTGTGCAGCGTCAGGAAAGAGCCCTCGCACTCCGGATTTTGCCAGTGAGAATGGGAACGTGCGGGGCTGTGTGTGCAGCAGCCGCAGAGCTGCTCTGGCTCTGCACACCCTGCCCCGTGTCCTGCTGATGGGGGTTTCCTTCGCTCCGCAGGAATGTGATGCCCTGGTGACTGGAGATCCTTGTGCATTGCCAGAGCACTCCTTGACAATCTGCTTCAGTATCAGATGTAGCCTCGCTGTTGGCCTGCCCTGGGTCAAAGCACTGAAGGCCACCTGTGGCCGTGATCCAGATGCTGGCAGCTGTGCAGTTCGGTGGTGAGGGGTTGGGTGTTTTATTTCCACTGCTACTGGGTTTTGGTCTCTTGGGGGACGCACTCAGGGGGACTAAACATGTGTCTGTGGCCACATTAACTTGTTTCGCTTTGTTTTCCTTGTATTTTCCCTTTTTCCTCCTCCCCCATCCCGCTTCTGATTTCTAGGTAGATAAACCAAAGTGTGAAATCTGTTAAAAATAAAGCTGGGTAGAAGGCCTGGCTGATGTGAACACATGCATTTTTAGTTGAGGTGGGAGAAGGACTCATTCAAGCCTTCATCGAGGGCAGGGAATTCCCTGGCTTTTGTCTAAATATGGCATGAGAGAGCAGAGCACAGGCAGGGCAATGCTTCACTGAGTATTGTTTAAAAGGGAGCTTGGCACTGGCCAGCAAGTAGAATTCTTGTGAAAACATGGCACAAGGAGTTGTTTGACAGATTCTGACATAGTAATGTCTTTACAAGAGGAAAAAAAAAAAAAAAAGAAAAGCAGGAAAAGAGAGGAACTGCAGAGCACATGAAGCCAAAAGCATAGTCTGTGCCTAGAAGGTTGCAGAATAAGAGATACGTAGCAGTGAGTCATGCCCTGCAAGTTCTGTGGGTCTGATCCTATCAGTGATCGACGGCACTGAGTTAAACATCAACTTCTAAATGATTGCCTGTTGTCAGTCATCCAGGAGAGAGGATGAGGAAGAGTGAGGGCTGGGGAGGAGACTAACACTGCCAGAGTCTCTATTGCACACCTACCTGGTTGGATCCTCTGCCATCCCTTGTTTTACCCTGCAGATAATGGGATTTCACCAGCAGATCTTTGGTTGCAGTGCTCAGTTCCAAGCAGTCCCGTGGTTTGTGTAGGTGTTTCCCTCTTGCAAAGCTTATGCTGAGTAGTGGCTTTGAATATTTATTGCAGCAGCAAGAAGTGATTCCTGCCTGGGAGAAAACCCTCCTCCCACTGCCTCTGCCATGTCTGGAGACATTGTGAGTCTCTAAGAACACAGAGGCCTTTGCACATCCCAGCAAAGGAGATTTTTGTCTCCGGAATTCCTAGTCTGCTCTTGAAATGTGGTCATTATGTGAGTGTGTTGTGAGGGAGTGTAAACTTATCTGGGATTCAGTGCACTGCTGAGGGTCTCAGATGAGGACATCTCATCTGATGATTCTACTACTGACACCAGCTACTGAACGGGCTTTGTAACTCATCCAGAGAAAGTCTTGGCTCAGCTTCCCTGTGTAAAGTGAAGCCCTTCCTTAAATGCACCTTGAATGCAACATCAATGCTCAATCACAGCTGACGATTACTCACATCAAAGATAAGGCACTTCCTCTGGTTGGTTTTTTGGATGGTGTCTTGCAATGTAAACTAGAATTACGTATAGGAATAGTCTGTAATTAACACACAACCTCAGGCACTTTTGGTGTTCCTGAAATGCAAGGCCTAAATGGTTCTGCTGCAACAGAATCGGTTCAGTGAATCCATTAACTGCTCTGCATTTGTACTTGTGTTAGTGACTGCTGTTTCCTAATTGCTGTAAAGGTATGGAATAGGAGCCAGGAGTCTCTGATCCACTCCTGCAGGCATTTTCCAGAGGAAAGTCCATCATATGTGTTGCCCATCAGATGTACCCCATGGCAAAGCAACAGAGTCCAAGTGTTTCTGGGTCATCTTAGCAAAGGTCAGGGGAGAGCGAAGGCACGGGAACACTTCCCCACACTTTTTGAGGATTTCAGTTTGAGTTGTCAGTTGTAGTGGAGCTGCTGCAAATATTTCAGAAAGCAAATATTTGCTGTCCCCATCCAGCAGAAAAGAAATCAAAAAACCAACCACCTGCCACTCACTCTCTTCATTGCAACAAAACCGGAGCTGAGAATCAATAGCAACAACGCCGAGTTTTGTGGTCACCTTCTCTCCAAACAAGAGCTGTGATGGGAGAGCAAACAACACCTGCCTGGAGGAGCTGGGCACAGACTGAAAGGGATCAGAGGCTCTTTGTGCAGCGTTGAAGTTTGGGGGTGAGGCTGCTGGCAGAGGTAGGAGGAGGATGGTGTCTCCATCAGCCTGTGATGACCTGAGAGGAAGAGTGGGTGAGCTCCTGCCTCCCCTGTACCCTGCCCTGGCTAGTGAGTGATGGACAGAGATTCCTCTGTGTCTGACAGGAGGAAAGACCTGGAATGGGACTGTCCTCTGGCTGGTCCTGCTCTTGGCTGGGGTGTGGGTCACACCAGAGGACGAATCCCAGGGTTGTCACAGGGAGAAAACTGGGCAGATTCTGGGTTGGTAGAGGCAGCAGATCATTTAGCGCTCACACCTCTGCCCAAGTTTGAGTTCTCTAAGGAAACCAGGATCGCTTTGCCCTAATTGTGAAGCAGGGAGAGAAGGCATTCTTCACAGAAATCGCTGAATCACAGGATATGTTGAGTTGGAAGGGACACACAAGGGTCATTAGTCCAACCCTCAGCCCTGCACAGGCCCATCCCCAAGAGTCACATCCTGTCCCATAGAGGATCATCCAAATTTTGCTCCTGGAGCTCTGGCAGTCTTGGTGCTGTGCCCACTGCCCTGTGGAGCCTGGTCAGTGCCCAACCACCCTCTGGGGAAAGAATCTTTTTCTGATAGCCAGACCAGCCCTGCCCTGACACAGCTTCAGGCCATTCCCTGAGCTTCTGTCACCATTCACTGGCTGGGCCAAAGTACCCAATGTCTAAGTGATCTGCATTTGGGTGCTGGGTTTTTTTTCATTAATCTTATTTTTTTGTTGCTTTTAGCCTTCTAAAAACAAACTTTGGATTCATCAGCTGGAAGTGATCTCATCGCATTACAGATTCGCTTTCCTGGGAAACTGAACCCCTGGTGTATTCATGGGAAAGTCTCACCTTCCCTTTTTTATTTTCTTTTTACTGAGTTTCTATTGAAATTAGCTTGGCATGCCAGCAACTCAGAAGCAAAGACACAAAAGAAAACCCTTTGTTACTCCTAGGTTTTTCTTTAATCTCTTGATTTTCTTACCAATCTCATGAATCTGGGGGAGATGGCAAGTGATTTTTGGATTTTAATTACATAAATCCAAATCTAGAAAGAAGGCAGCCCCCTTCATAATACATTTTACCAACACAGTTTGTCCCACTGATGGCAAAAAGATAGAGGCAATCCCCAGTAATTAATTACTGCTCTGTCTTTTGTAGAATTCTTTGAGCTGCAGCACTTTCTGTTCACTCCTACTCTTTTTCTTCCTCTTACAAATTCTTTGCACAACTGGAAGGTGGCTCAGCAAACCCAGTCCAGTATCACTGTAGTCAAGCAAGGATGGACTTGGCTCCTCTTCAAAGGGAGCTTTTATTGAGTGTTTAGTGTGATGTGACAGATCAGGGAAGTGTGCCATGGATGCGATGCTTCCAAATTCCCCCCTTCTACCTTGATTAAACTTGAGGGTGATCACCCTTGCCAAGGGGGTGAGCCCTGCCAACGTGCATCTTGTTTACAGCTGTGCTCAGTTTTTAATGTGTTTCCCTGTTTTGGTCTAGGACAACACATTTCCACTTTATGCCCTGGATAAAATCCATTTGAAATATCAGGTTTCTCCTATTTTGTCCCTGGAACCAAAGGTGGTGTTTTGGGCTGGGACCCCAAATGCCCCAGGACAATATTGCTCACGTGTGCAAAGTGACACCCGGGCCCCAGCAGACCTGCAAGGTCTCACTGTCAGTGTGGGAAAGCTTTGGATGGGGCCAGTTGAAACTGAAAAGATTTATTCTGGGGTTATTTTATTGTGCTTGGAACAAGCATTTACTGTCTGGCGTGAGCGAGCTTTAGACGCTGCTGTGAATTCCAGATGAAAATTTCACAGCATTTGCTGTCCTGTTTTGCCCTATTTCATTTTGTGTGCTTCATTTCTAGACTCCACTTAATTCTGAATTTTGATAAATTTCAATCATGGGATCAAAGTTGTATTTAAAAATAATAAAAACTCTCACACCACATTTTGGCCAGTAATGTTTGGCAAAATATTTTTATTTTACCAATCTCCAAGTTGCCTGTAGTAGTCACTTTAAAGATGTCTGCATCTAGCTAGTTTTACTTGAAGATATCCTCTTTTTTCTCTCTGTTTTTGGCTGGCTTGTTGATTCTTTTCCTTCACAAGAACTAGGCCAGTTTTCAGAGAAACTTCAACAGGAAAAATGTACATCAGGACCCTGAGAAATTTCCATGTTTGGCGTTGAATCTGCCAGTTTATGTGGAGAAAAAATGATGCTGTGAATTTTCTAGTTCAGTCACTTTGTAGTTTGGTGGTTTTGCCTTGGAGATTGGGCAGAGCACACTGAGAACAGGAGCTTCTCTCCCTGGTCTTTCCTACCTGTGACTCACCCAGCTGGCCCCAGTGCATCTCTCTGTGCCCACTGGCTGCTTGCCCTTTTCTCTGGATTATATTCCTCCCTCTTCTTGTTGACTAGAATGACATCAAAGTCTGTTTCAGTCAAAGGAAAAGCCAAGATTATGATATGGCGCTGAACTTTGCTGAGGACTCACTGTTTGTCTCTGAGATCACCCCAGGGCAGTGGTGGGACACCAGACCCATCTCCTGGTTGGACTTGTCTCGGTGCTGTGATTCCAGGACCAGCACAGGTCCTGTTCAGCACATTCCTGGGTGCAGAGGCACCTCTGAGCAGTGAGGAGGGCCAACACTGAGGCAGCCTCAGTCCAGCTCTTCACTGCTTTGCTCATCTCGTATGTGCAGCAAAACCTTGGCTCAGCTTGGGCAAGACCTACCTGTGAGCATGTGGAAGTGGACATGCCTCTCTGCAGGTTGGGACACGTTGTTGGGAAATAGGGTTGGCTCTTGGCCAGGCTGGGGCAGGGAGGTGGCAGGGAGCTGCCTTTGATGCCTCCAGGAGGGGTGGCCCTGCAGGCAGAGTCACGGCAAGGCTCTCCAACAGGCTGTTCCCATTCCTCCTCACCGTGAAAGCAGCATCCCACCTGTTCTCTGCTGTGCTGGAATATCATCTGGCACCTTGGCTCTGTTGTTTCAGGCTGAAATGGGTAATGTTTAATCCCTTTATTGAGAGTGTTTCGAGGAGCAGGAGGAGAAACATACGGCATATGTTCACCTCATCTCCCAGGAGGTGTGGGGGAGTGTGGCCCAGCAGCTGCTGGGGTAATCCTTGTCCTTCTGTCCACACCCACACCCGAAAGGTGTGCTCAGGGTGCCTGGGCATCACCCCACAAGCGGGTGGGCAGCACTGGCTGGGCAGGGCTGAGAGGGCAAAATCCCCCTCCCCTCAGCAGCCAACAGGTGTATGGGGAAAGGCATGTGCAGGGCAGAGGGACTGGAGGAAGGACTCCATCCTCCCCTGGGTTTTCTTCAGGCAGCCCAGCTCCACAGCAGTGCTGAGGGTACCTCAAAGGGTTCAGGGTATAAATGCCTAGGGTGTTTGGAATTTGGTTGGATTAAGGNGGGGCACCTCAAAGACACTGGTTATCCCCCAGCAGTCACGCTGGGGTTCAGGGTATAAATGCCTTGGGTGTTTGGAATTTGGTTGGATTAAGGACTCATGTTTGTCCAAATAGAGTCTGTGGTGAGTCCTGGGCTAGACACAGCTGTGACCTCAAAGCACATGAGTTATCTGCAACAGCAGAGTGGGGAGCAGAATGAGTGCTCAGCTACTGGGATCTGCCTCCTGGATCCTGCAGCTCCCCATGTTTTCCCCTGTCACCAGATCTCCAGTGTGTAAAGCCCTGATGTCCTGTCTTTGTTCATTGTCCTGGCCCCTCAGCCTGACACAACTACAGTGTCAGCGGGGTCGGTGGCACAACTAACATCTTGTCCTCTCCCCTCGCTTGTTCCCTCCTGTGGCCCCTCCTGCCCACCCTGCTCTCGCTCTCTCGCTGCATCGCCTGCTCTGGGCACCATCTGGTGAATTTTGGGCTGTCTCATCTCACCAACTGTCGTTTGTCCTGGCTGTGGTGTAAATGTGCTCACGTTTTGCTTCAAAGGACCCCTAAACCACTCGCTTTGTGGACCAGCCGGGCTGTGGGAGAGGAGCCAAGCAGTTGGCACTCGATAAGCAACGAGCATTAATAAAAGCATTACAGTGAGGTTAGAGCCCCATTAAAGTAACGTTAACGAACCGGCTGCCTTCCAGAAGTATGAAATTTTAGCTAACATTTCCTCCTTCTAATTTTATGTGTATTTCAATCTTTCTAGGGAGGCAATGTTCAGTTCTCCAGGCTACAGCATAATCAAAGTCCATGTCAGAGGAGCTGTTCTGGAAATGCAGTGGTGGCCCTGGGAACTGTCTCCAGCCCCATCCTGCATCCTCCTTGCACGTGGAGAAGAACCTCTGTGGTCATGGCAGTGTCCTGGAGCTCTCTGCGCTTAGCACCAGCACTCCAAGGTACAATGCAGCACCAGAGGATGTGCCCTTCATCACGGCTCTTCTCCACTACTGTCGGCTTGCTGGGGCACTGGGGTAAAAGGCTCGGCAGCTCGTGTGTGCTGCTGGCACCGTTTGCAGGTGTGTCTGGTGGGGCAGAGACATCCCACGGCTTCGTGGGGGCTGCAGTGCCCCGTGGTCCACCAGCAGCATCTGAGCTTTGCTGGGTGGAGATCTCCAGGCTGGGCACTGGGGCTGGTGTATCTTGGCCGGGTGTCTCAGATGGGAAGCAGCAGGGATTTGTAGCAGAGGGGCTTTGCTCTGGGTCCCCCTCCGGCCTCCTCGAGCACCCTTTGGGCTGGCTCCAGGTGCTTTTCCTGGTCCCCCCTGCTCCCCCCGGACTCCGCAGCTCCGCGCCCGCTGCGGCTGACACCCGACTGCCCGCCCAGCCCGCCGCTCCATTGTAAAGCAAATTAATTCTCCTCTGCGCCGAGGAATAGGAATAGCCGTGCTCTCGGGAAGGCTTGGCAGCAGCAGTGAGGAAAGCAGCTGCTCCAGGACTCACAGCCCCTTTTTATTTCGTTTGCCTGGTTTTAGCAGCATGTGATGGGCACATGAGCAGCAGCGCTGCCGGACGCGGCTGTCGGGGCATCTCCCCGGCTGGGGGGAAGCTGCTCTCTGCTCCTCTTGTACGTGAACACACGGCTTCTCTCTGGTCTTTCTCCTCCTCCTCTCACCTCAGACAGGTTTTTATTCTCGTACTCACTTTGAATCAAACCCAGCAGTTTCACTGTCAAAGGATGGTGTTCCATGGATTAATCCCTCTCTTCTGCCGTGCCTGATAGGGAGGGTACAGGGCAAACACGGTGTTTCTAACAATAAATACCACTTTCCTGTATGGAAACAGCCAGTCCAAAGGGTTTCTGCTGTTTAGCAGCCCGTTTGGAGGGTCTGCCCTGGGGACAGGGTGTCATCAGAATGAACTCAGTGTTACACCACTGCCTTCTCCACGAATTGTTTCAGAGACTCCCTCAGAGCTCGATGCAGCTGCAGGTTTGTGCTCAGGATGTTCCCCCGCGGCTTCACGAACCTTGTGGGTTAGAGGGGCTGCACAGACAATGTCTCAGCCCTTGGTTGCCCATGCCTGGGGCTGCCAGTGTCTCAGGCTGTGGGATGACCACAGCCTGGGGGAGTTCATGTCTCACTGCAAAATCTCTTCATTTCAGGCATTACGACACAGCTTTTCCTCTTGCAAAGGCCCCAGCTCTGCAGACAGGCACTGTCCTCACTGCAGGGAAATTAATAGGGTGTCTTGGAGCAAAGGTAAAACTAAAGCACATAAGTAAATGTTTGCAGGATCAGTACCTTATTAAAGCATAAATCAGGTAGCTCCAGCCAACAATAGAATTACCTAAGTATAAAATCCCATGTAAGCCAGTAAGATCAGCTCCAAACCTGCTATGAATTTTCTTTTTGTTTCCATGCCAAGAATATATCACTTCTAACTGCTGCAATCAGGGCTGCTCCTTTCAATTTTTTTTTTTTTAAGTGCTTTCGGGCACATTTCTTTCCCGTCACCAGCAGATACACAGGGAGCCTGACCCTCCTTCCTCAGGCATGTCCCAGCCTGCTTCGCCCACAATAAATTGTTGCTATCAGGGAATATTTTTTTTTCTTTCCCTGCCTTTTTTATTACTGCATTTGGTAAACAAAGGGACAGCAGTGACAATCCCAAAACCGTTCTTTTTATTTGCCTGGGAACGGAGTCAACTATTTGTTGGTCTTTTGTTGCTGATTTTTTTCCTCCCTCTTTTTGGCTGGTGACCATTTAAACGTTTAAACTGGTACCTGTGGTGAGCATGTACTGGTGCTGTGTCACCTGCTGGCACCGGGCAATCATGGAGCAGAGAGTGACGAGGACAATGAGCAAGTGGGAGGTACCAAGTCAAACCAAAGGTCCAGGGCAAAGTGGTCGCTTTTGTCCTTCCCAAAGAACATGAAAACAGCCTGCAGCATTTTTCTGGTGGATGCACGTGCCTCAGTTTCCCCAGTTCTCAGCTCTGTTTCAAGATGGTGCCCCAAGACAGGAACTCTGGCATATTTTGCACCCTGTTGAGCCAGGGTGAGACTGGTTCATGGAAATGAGCTCGTCAAAATACCTGGGAGAAGGAAGTTAGGGAGAGATGGGAGAGAGAGAAGGAAGCTGGAGACCCTTTTACCTTGAGGGCAAACTTATACTGGCCTCTCCATCCCTGGGGCCTGTGCAGCAGTAGAACAGGCAGCTCAGCCAGCTCCTGGACTGTTCTCTTCCTAGCAAACACCAGGAAAAGCATCCTGGCTCCCACTGCCATCCCTGCCTGCCCCTCCAACTACGGCCCGAAACAGGATGCTCCAAAAACCAGGGCAGAGCTTCCCCTGCCCCATTGCGCTGGGACACAGAAGTCCCTGGGACAGCACTGTGAGGAGCAGGAATACATTTTCCAAGGGATTTTTAGGCGCTTCAGTTATTTTTGAAAGTGGCACAGAAGGTCCTATTTCATGTGCTGTAGAAAAAGGCTGCCCATGACTCCCTGTTTAGTGGGGGGTTATGGCCACCCACCAGGAGTCATTCCCAAGGCCTCTGAGTGACTGCTCAGTGTCACAGCTTCCTCTTGCAGCTCCAGAGTGGTACTTCCCCCCTAAGTATCCCGGGTGCTGTTGTGTGCTGGGCACCCCTGGGCACTCAGGAACAGCGTGGGAGGAGCTGCTGCCCTGCCTCTGCCAGCCATAACTCCTGCAAATCAAGCCCTGGGACATCCCTGGGAGCCATATGGTGTCTCTGAGGCTTTGAACAAGTTGAATGAAACCCAAAGCAGCCCAGCAGGTTGGACAGTGAGCCACAGTGAGCCTGAGGGGACAACTGTCCTGCCAGCCTGGGCATTACGGAGTGTGTTGGTGTCTCCTGCCAGTGCCCAGTGGAGCTACTGCTGGGATCGGGAGTTTTGCACATAAAGGAGGATGGGTTTGTGGTCAAGTGGTAAAAGTGGAGGGATTGACATCTCGGACTGATATTTGAAAGAACCATGAGACAGCAGGTGGGTCAGGGGAGCTGCCAGCCAGGCTCAGCCCTGAGCCCTACCCTGGGAGGGTGTGAGCAGCCATCTCCCCCAGGAAAGGGGATTTGTGCCCTCCTACCTGGGGCTGTGATGGCCAGAGTGAGTCCCTGATTTCAGGGGCTGTCCAGAAAGAAAAAGGACCTGATGCAGAGGGTGGATGTTTAATGTTGAGAAGACTTCTGAAGGTTTGCTCTAAAATTTCAACTGTATAAAAAAAGCCAGATTTCAGAGATTCCACTGATACAGAAAGGCCAGAATTACCATAAAAGAAAAAGTGGGATTGGAAGAATGATTGTTTCTGACTGATCATGGATTTATTTTTTAATTGTGTACCCACAATGTGATGTCATGCAAAAAAAATCTAACCCATACAGAAACTCATTTCAAAATGAGTAACTGCAACATTTTTTCAGTCATTGTCTAAAAAGGCTGTTGCAGGATTGCTGGGACTTCTCCCCAGTATGAAATTCTGGTGTAATTGATGGGGTGTTTGCACTGTGATAGCACCCAGTTTCTCATGAAAACCCTCCTGATTTCTTGCAGACCTACAGGAAGGTATGTAAGCTTTACTCCCCCTCTTTCTCCCTCCTGGAAGGAGAATGGGAACTGGAAAATTCTTCCATAGGGATGGTGTGGTTCTGCAGAAAGCAGCTCAGACTCTTGCAGCACTTTTGTCTTCTTGCTAGGCTGGAAATCGTGACCTCAGCCATCGCCACAGGTACTCCCTGGAACACTCTGCAAGGAAATCTGTTTAAATAGCAATAGCAGAACTACTACTGGAATAATTTGTACATCTGAACTGGCAAGGTGTTAATCTGACTCAGGGGTAAAACAAAAACCCTCTGAAACTTCCAGGGGCTTTGCTTGGTTTTCTGCACCCAAACAGGCTCTCAGACCTGTGCCTGTGCATCACTGTGTGGAGGAGAAAGGCTGGCACAGAGAGGCCATTTCTGCTGATAACGGGAAAGTCAGTGTTTGGTCCTGCTCTCAATGGTCTTTAGCCTGGAGAGAAACCTCCACTCGTCAGCTGCTTTGTGGCATTTTTACAGCAAAATAAAAGATGCCTGGAATTATTTGTTGGTCACCAAGCAAATGTTTTACTGCTGAAATGTTCCAGAGGCTGTTTACAGAGTCTTGATTGACAAAAGTACAAAAAACTTACAACCCTCCACATGCCTTGGCCTTCCCAGGGGCAACCCGGGCCCAGGGCTGGAGATGATGGAAATGATGGAGATGAGATGGTGGAGATGATGAGGATAGAGCTGGATCCACCTCCTGCAAGAGCCCCAGGGGTCACCCAGGGCTGAAGCCTGAGGGGAAGCTCATTTGTTATGCAAATATCTACTCGAGCCTGGCGTATGCAGTGGAAAGCTCTTGAATTATTTTAAGCAGAGGACAAAAGTTCTCTCCCTCCCCCTATCATCTTGGATCCTTGCAAAAACAAAACAAAACAGAAACCTCTGTGTGAACCATCTGACAATGATCAGCACTAGGCTTTCCTGGCAAGAGCAGGGCGTACACAGGCACATGGACATAGAACAATTAAGGGGAAAAAACGGTATTGGAAGCAGCCGGGCTTTATTTTGTCTTGATGACAGTACGAACTGATAGTCCTGCAGCCTTATCTGGGTGATCATGCCGGGAGAGTAATGCTGCAGGGGCTGGGGGGCTCTTCCCTGAGTGACCCACAGAGATGTTTCCCTGCTGACTACCTGGAGCTGAGACTCAGCCCAGGCCCTCCAAGCAAGGAGGAGAACAAGAGAATAAGTGACTATTTTGGATGCAGGAAGCACTTGTGGGCCAAAAGTTCAAGCTGGCAGCCTGGGTCAGGCAGAGAAGGCACCCGTGCGAGGTTCCTGCGCCGGCTGTCGCTGGGGTCCCCGGCCACCCGCTCCTGACCACGGCACCGGGCACGGCTTTGCATGAGCAGATGTGCCTTTCACGCTGCTGAAAAAATCCTGTCAGTATTTACATAGCACTGAGGGGTGCTGAGGGGACGGAGCTGAGCCTTTCCCGCATGGATGGTGATGTCACACGCTGCCATTCCCATGAGGAGAGCGGCTCAGCCTGTGCTGTGTCCTCCTGCAGCACGGGCTGTGCAAGGCAGTGGTGCTGCCTGTACTCTGCCCACAGGGAGCTGCAGCAAAAACCTGTTTTCCAGACAGGTTGCATCTCTCTGGAGTGGTTCTCCCTTGAGCCAGGCTCTCTCCTGGCCTCAGCATCCCTGTACCCTCACACCATGAGAAAGCTCAGTGGGCAGCAAAGCTCTGGTGTGCGAAGGGCCGGTTAAGTTGGATGAATCTGCTTTTAAGAAGGGGTTCAGATGGGCAACTGCCCTGTGTCAGAGACATCCCCAGGGGTTCTGCAGCATTGTCGTCAAATGGGGGTGCAGGACAAGGTCCTTCACACAGGGCTGCCTGCCTTGCTGGGCAGCTGCTGGTGCTGTCACGACCCATGTGTGACAGAGGAACCTGGCAGCAAATGTCACACGAGGTCACTTCCAGTGATTCCCACAGGGGACTTCCCCACAGCCCCTTCCCAAACACATCAGGGGCATGAACTGCACTGTGCTGCTCCTGCCTCAAAACATGTGGGTCCCTGGGGCTTTGCTGGCGCTGCTGAGGGAGGTCAGCGAGGCCATGGAGGCCGGGGAAACCCCCCAAAAGCCCCATCCAGAACACAGAGTTGAGTTCCAGGCAGTGTGGGGTCTGCTGGCTCCTCAGCTCAGGGCCAGCTTGTACCCCAGGTCACCTGTTGGTGCAGGTGACATCCCTGCCAGCTCATATGTCTCCTGTCCCCAGCGAGGCTCTCTCCTGTGGCACAGAGGGCAGCCAGAGGCACTGGGCTGTTCCGTGAGGCACCGGCCTCACACATGTGCCATGTGAGACAGGGGATAAGCCACCGTGCTGGCGGGTTCCTGCTCACATGCCACCATCCTGCCTTGCTGATGCCCATCCTGTGGGAGCCCGTGGGTGTGGGAGAGGAGGCAGTGTGTGCCTCCCCATGGGGGGGTCTGGAAAAAGCTCCTGGAGCAAAAATGCTTGTTCCAAGGCCCAGAGTTAACTGGAGGGAGCTCAGCTGCTTTTACTTGCATATCATGAGTAACAAAATCAGTATCGTGGATAAAGGAATAAGCCTGCAGTGCCACAACCGGCTGTGCTCAGAGCTGAGCGGTGACCAGTCAAAACTGAAGGTGACACTGAGCTGGGGAGGGTCATGGCCACCCCTCAAGTGCAGGTCAGAGCGCTGCCATGTGCCTCTGCAGTGAGTGCGGGGCAGAGCAAACAGCATGATTTTCCTTGGCATGGCCAGGTGATGCTTGGCAGAACTTCCCCAGTAATCCCAGCAGGGCCACCTGCCACCAGCCAGGTGTGAGCCGGCTGCAGGACGAAGCTGGGGTTTGTGGTACAGCAGCACCTGGACCATGTTTTCTTCTCTATATAAGATGCTTCACTTCTTCAGTGCCAGATCTGTGCTGCGAAGTCTCCACTGCAGTTCTTCAACACTAAAAAGCAGTTGCTCTCATGGGCATTTTTTATTTTGTTGGAAAAATCTGTGTGGGCATTACAGTGTTTGTTTTCTCTGATGACTATTTTTAATCTTGTTTTTCATTAAAAAAAAATCAAGATAGATATGAATTGAAACTGTGCCTTTAAATATGACATGGTATTGGCTGCCCAGAACGAAACACAAATTAAGGGAGAGTTGGAGCATGTGCCTGAAAGCTGAGAAAGGCTGAAGCTTTGTATGCCACTTGCTTGGCAGCACTGTGAGAGCCCAGGGACCATGGCCAGGGCACAGCACTGACCAGCTGGCACCAGAGGGGTTAAAGAACTGTGTTCCCCCTGCAAGGAGCTGGAGCTGCAGCTGGAACTGGCCTTTCCAGGAGAAGGTGGTGGCACCAGCTCCCCCAGTCTCCCCCATGGCAGTGTCCCTGGGCAGCACTGGGAGAGGGAACCACAAAGGCAGTGGTTCACATTTATGCCCCCTTGGTTTCCAGTGTTGGAGAGGAGCTGTGCAGGGAGATGTGCCCTCCCCCAGCTCCCTGGCCCATCACTGGGGCTCTCTGCTTTTGTTCCCTTGCTGGGGACTTGGCCAAGTGGTGTTTGATGGGAGCCAAAGGCTCTGAGAGGCCGAGAGAGAGTTTGGTGCTGCCTGCAGCAAGCCAAGGATGGGGACAGGGGCCCTGCAGAGGGGGCGAGTGGGACTGGAGGCACCCCAAAAGAGGAGGCAGAGTCTTGCCTGTGGTGCTGGCTGTGCCGTGCCATGCTCAGTGCCATGCTGCCCTGAGACCGTGATGCTCCAGTACAGGGGCAGCTCTGCACATGTCCTGCTTTGTATTTCAGGAACCTGGCCTTCCCTCAGGAATCTTTGTGTCTGAAGCCAAGGAGGGAGGACAGAGGACGGCGGCATGTGGGAAATGCGGTGGCACAGACCCTGACAAGTGTCATGGTGAGCTATTTTAAGATTTTTTATCTTGTTACCCTCTGACAAAAATGTGCTTTGGAGCAGAGCTTATCGTGAATTTTGGCACACAGGGGCCGGTGAGGGGACAGTGGAGCTGATCCCTGGGAGCTGTGGCGATGGGGGGCTGGTGATGGGTGATGCTGGCATGGCCGTGGGTCTGTGCCACAGGACATGGACAGGAACAGGCACATGCCTGACCCAGCCAGTGGCTCCCCAAGGAGGCAGATAAAACCCAGGTATCTGAGCCAAAATCCCAGGCCAGCTCTGAATCAGGGCAGTGCCAGACTGTGCTCTGGGCTTACTGACATCACCCAAGCCCTGGGGCAACTGAGGACAGACCATGACCAGGACCTTCCCCACCCCCAGTTTATAAACTTTGGACTTTCCTAAACACAGCTGACTGATCAGATGGATGATACTCTCCTGTACCCCCTTTTCCCCATGGCTGTGCCCCAGGAGAATAGGGCATCAAGAGCAGAGGCAAGTGAGTGGGCCATGGTGTCTGCCCTGTGTTTACCATCACCACCAGCTCCTGCTGGCTCCCAGGGGAGGTTGTGGGGGTTGCTGGGATGGAACACTGCAGGCAAACCCCGCTGAGGTGAGGAGGTGCAGCTCTGCAAACACTCAAACCAACAGCGACACCCTCACTGCTGCAAGCCAGGGGCTCATGTGAGTTATCACCCTCACCCTCTGGGCTGCTGGGGCTGGAGATTAGGGAGCTGCTCCTTATCAGCCCCTGGCTCTGCACCCATGGGGCTCTCCTTTCAGTCTTACTCACTGGAGAAATGAGTAAGGCTGTTGTAACCACATGCTGGAACTTCTTGGGCAGCGGGCTCAGGCTGCGCTTGATGGGTTGGGTGAGGGTTTTTAAAAGCATCTCAACACAATGAGCTGCAGCAGCCAGGACAAGCTGCAGACACCCACGGGAGCTCAGGACCTCACACATACAGAGCTCAGCATGTCTGAGCAGGGTGGGAAGAGTTAACACTGTGTATGTGTGTGTGCACATGTGTGTGCAGAGCAGAGGGGAAGTCCAAGGCCCTCACCATGATCACCAGCTGAAGTGCCTCACTCACACAGAGACCTCCCCCCAAGGGTCCACAAACCCACTGCCCATGCACAAAACTCTTGACCCAGTTTCTGAATATGGGCCCAATTCCTGTGTTTATCCATCCATCCATCCATCCATCCATCCATCCATCCATCCATCCATCCATCCATCCAAGCCTCCTCCAGCACCGTGCTGGGATGCTCTGCACTGTGACCATTTCTAGCGGT
This sequence comes from Pitta sordida, assembly GCA_013390025.1. Taxonomy (NCBI): domain Eukaryota; kingdom Metazoa; phylum Chordata; class Aves; order Passeriformes; family Pittidae; genus Pitta; species Pitta sordida. The sequence goes on from WEKX01019388.1 coordinate 42,188, forward strand.
TTATTCGACAGCTACAAGAAAATATCCCTGCACTTTTCAGCTTTAGTAGCACATGACCCAGACAGTGCCAATGGTATAAACATTTGGATTCAATTTATTCTTTTTCCTGCAGTCTCTGTCTCACTGGCGGCCACAGAGCGGGGCTGGGGCTGTTCCCTGCCCATGGGACAGGGGCTGGGGCAGGCCCTGGCAGTGCCCAGACAGGGCAGCCTGGCAGCCTTTTACCCAACTTCAGGGGATATTTTTAATTTTTTTTTCCATTCAAGCCTGTGCAGCACTGCTGGCAGGACTGGCACTTTCATCCAGATTGCAGATGCCCAAAATATCCGTGTTCTGGACTGAACAGACTGAGGCTGAAGTGTCCATGGTTGGCTGACTGAAGAGAACACATGGGAATGCAGAAAGACAGACAGACAGACAGACACGTACCCACAGATAAAGGGCCTGAGCATGATGGCAGCAGTAGGCAAGAGGATGGGGGATGCCCCAGACGGTGAGTGCCAGGATTTGCGAGAGAAAAGTTGAAATATCAGTTGAAATAATGCATTCATATGTATTCTTTCATACACACATAGCTATTGATAAAAAAACATGTGCTTGTTCATGCATACATGTTCCTAATCAGATTTATGGTGTACATAACATGAATCTTTTTGTACAAATAAAATTCATTGGAAAAAGGAAACCTTTTAGTTTACCTTACTAAAGTGGCATGAAATAAAGAGCAGTCGAAAATAAGGTAGGATGTGTTTTTTGGATGGTCTTTCTTCCCCTGAGGGCTCATTCTACCATGTTTATGTCTAAAATCTCCTAATTTTAAAGCCAGCTCACAGGAAACTAATGGTACAATTTATTTATTTTATTTCACTTTCGTTTTGCAAAGCTCAAGCTCTGTTTAACGTGCTCACGTGTCAGCAGCTCATGCAAACACAGCAGCTGATGCTACTGGAGACCACAAACGGCTGTCGCTGACCCCTGTGTTTATCCAGAGGTAGAGATTCAACATGAGCCACTCAAGTGAGCTTAGTCTGATTTTAAAAGATCTTCTGAGTGTTAAGCATGTAATAAGATGCTCAGTGCTATTTTCAAACCAAGACATATTCCTGGCTGATTTACAAAAGGCCACAGTCTCCAGCTTTATGTGGGTAAATGCTTTTAAAAATTGGCTCCTGGGATTCTGGGTGCTCGTCTGTTCAATCCCTGACAACAATCCCTGACTTCTCCATCTCTGGTGTCTCTATCTCTGACCTTTCCATCACCTACTTTTCCGTCTCCAGCTGCTTCATCCCCACCATTCCTAGCACAGGCAGACAGCTAATAAATCTGAGTCTTTAACTGCCCTCACACATGGTGTGGTCTTATCTGAGCCATCACCCCTGTGCCTTGTCACACCTCCGTGTTTCCAGGTTTGTGCTGCTGGAGTCAGTAAAAGGATAAAACCCCAGTTATTTGGGTTTGGTTTTAGGTACAAATGCCACATGATGTGTTTGACACACCTGAGGGGGCTTTGCCCGAGGGGAATTTACAAACCTTCTGCTTTTCCCGCATGCAAGGTCCCACTTTTCGATTATTTATGCAGCTAAAACTATGCAAAAATTTGTGGAGGGGAAAGAAAAAAAAACCCCAAACCACCATAAATTCCCTTACTAAAGACATCAGTAAGGGCAGAGGGGGCTGCTGCCCAGGATTCCCACGCTGGGACCACTGAGAAACCCCAGTCACCATTTACTGCTGGTTGTTTTTCTGGTACCCAAGGGAGGTTTATTTATCCCCGCAATTCATCCCCCCAGGAAGTTTCCCGCAGCCCTCCAGGAGAGCCCGGGCACAGCGGTATCAGCAGCCCCAGGTCTATCGGGCTGAGCAGAAGCTTTTCCAGGAACTATCTAGAGAAACACATGACCAGTGCCCGGCCGGAGGGAGATACGTGACAGGCATTCACCGGGCTCCCGGCGAGTCAGTTGACTTTGTTATTCAAACTATTTTAGTGATGGGTTTTAATCCCAGGCTTAAGTTTTTCTCTTTTTTTTTCTGGGTTTTTTTTTTTCCTTTCTTTTTTTACTCTCTGAACAAGGGAATCTCTACGCTGGCAGGATTCAGAGAGGCACAAAGGAGGGAAAAACAAGTTTCAGCCAGAAGAGAGGGGGGAAAAAAAAGGATGCTGTTAGCATTCCCTGTATGTGAGGGGGTAAAAACATTTTGCTGCGAACTCTATTTTAAAGGGTATGTGCCAACAGCGGCCCAGTTGCTGTGCAAATAAGTTCTGTGCTCAGCCTTTTCCCCTCAGCTGTCAAGTTTTGGTGCAGGGGCTGTGGGAGCTGGGCTGTGGGGGCTGACAGTGCCCCTCATGTTCCCCAGTGCCCCCATCCCTCCTTTCTGGGAATGGTCACTGGCTGGGGGTGCCACTGGAAAGGTCTGCACCTCGATGGGAGTCCACAGGGCTCCCCAAGTGTCACCCAGATAAGGTGGGACAGTGGGGGTGGTGCTTGGTACCCCCCCGTCCTTATCAAGAGCAGGTTCAGGCGGCTGCTGGCAGCAGAACCCTCGGCTGACAGGGGACAGCTCAGGGAGAGGGAGTGTCTGGAAAGGGCAGGAATGTCACCAGCAATGGCACCAGCCAAAGCTCCATGGGCAGCCTGGGGCACAGCGCTGTCTCTCAGCTCACTGTTGCAGAGTGGGAAGGGAGGGGATGCCAGGAGACGGTGCCAGGCTGCGGCTGGGCTGGTCCAGATGGTGACCAGGACCCCAGCACTGGTATTTCTGGTGATATGGCAGAGGCACTGCACTGCACTGCACATGCTGCAGCCCACACAAGCCAAAGCTCCCCCTGACAGCCATGGGGTGATCATTTCCTATTAAAAAATATTTGAATTTGTCATGCAAATGACTGAGCATGTGGGCACAGCTGCTGGGAGGTGGCCTGGGCTGGGTCAGCTGCCAGCAGAGCCACGGGGATGTGCCCAGACAAGGTCTGGGCCCCCAAGGCCAGTCCCACACCCAGAACCTGTGCCAAGAAGACGGTGCTGCTGGGGGTGGCCTGCCAAAACCACCTAGCCCTCGCCACTCCTCCTCTCGTCCCTGTGGCTGCACATTGCTTCACCAAAGCTCTTAAGACAAGCACCATGACCCCCCTGCTTGTCCCTCCCTTGGCTTCTGTCTGGCTGCAGCAGAGCTGAGCTGCCTGGGGTGAGCTTCTTTCATTACAGGACAACATAAGGCACATGGTGCAAGTGAAAGAGGATGCTCTGTCAAGCATTGAAAAAAAAAAATTTACAGTTTTAAGCAATTTCAAAGTGATTTAAACACTTGCCCTGCGCCACCCTGACCAGTCAGAAGCCAGGCAGATATTGCCTCTCCTCCACACTACTTTGAACACTTGTCCCGCTGACACAGCAACCCTTTGAGCTCCTCCCACTTTCCCAGTCTAGCACTGGGACAACAAAGTGCTTGGGCTCCTTTTTGGGGGGCTGCAGGGTTCCATCACCAGCTGCCCCCACAGCCCCACTCCCACCCAGGAAGCAGGAGGGCAGAGCTCATTATCCTGCCTGGCCACAATTTCACAGCCGTGTTTTTACAAACAGGAAGGCGGCAGGTTGGGCTGTTGTTTTGATGTGGCTGTTTCTCAAAATGAGCCCGGAGCAAAACTGAGCAGGATCCAGGAATGGCATTCGGCAGCAGCAGTGGGTGCTGGTAGCGCCACCTGAACCCTCGTTTCCTGGCGGTTTGGCCACCTTTCAGGAAATTAGACAGCTAAATGGAAAATCATCACTCTTTGAATTCACTTCAGAGTGCACTGCACACATGGGGTTTTTCAACAACAAACCAATTTTCAGCAGCCTTGACATCCCTTTTGCCTGGGGGAGATGTGGATCCCCAGTGAAGCCAGAAGCTGGTGTTCAGCAGTGCCAGGCACCAGCGCCTCAGGAGGGGCTCCCCAAACGCTGCCAGGCTGGGGCCAAGTGCTCCTCAGCACCTTCATCCGTCTCCAAAACCCTCCCCTCTCTCTTCCTCAGAAAGACTCATGACAGGGAGAAAGAAGAATTGCTGAATAATCTCCAGCCCCGATAGCACTTCAAAGGCAGGTCTCGGGCCAGGCTGAGCTCCCCGCCAGCGCCGTGCTGGATGCGGCGCTCAGCTCTTACTCCTTTGGCAGCCCCACAGCAAATCCAGAAAGTAATTACTTAAAAAGGAAATAAATGTCACCCACATGGTTGTAAGCAAAGCCCCGGGCAGGATGAATAGAGCCCCACCAGGATCTGCATTCTCACGCAATACAAACAAGGCAGGGATGAGCTGTTTCCATTCATCCCGATGGGCTGTTTACTCTGAGGCCTACTGATGACATTAGACATGCCCACCATGTGCCTTCATGTCCACCAGGATGGTCGATCAGACACAGTGCTGAACTGCCTCTGCACTCATCCCGTGGCACCCTCTTCCCCCAGGGTGGCTTTAGGCACCATCACCTTTTACAGCAGCATATGCTGGGGCCGAAGACGTGGTACTTCCTGGCACCAGTCCTGCCATGGCCTTCATGGAGATCAACCAGATAACTGCCATGAGCAAACAGATCAATTTTATTTACTTTTAAAAAAGAATTATTGAAGTTCATAATTGTCAAATTCTGAAAACCAAGTTTCCAAAGCAAGCTGGTTGAGGAGAGTCAAATGCAGCAGCAGAGTGGCAAAGGAAGCTCAGGGATGTGAGTCTCTGCTGCTGCACCTGCCTGGCTCTGCTGGATCAGAGCCCTCAGCAACCCATCCTTAACCAGGACAGGGCTGTGCCAGACCACTTGCTTTGGATGGATACACCTCTGGGAAACAACTCTTAGTCTAAAGAAATGGTGTCCTGAGGCTTCTGGAGAGTGATCTGATCCCAGCTGTCCCTGCTCCCACTGGAGCTGCACCAGGATGGCAGCACTTCTCACCCTCTGGGAATCCACTGTTCCACGAGCTGGAAGACCCTGAGGTTCCTGGGCACGTGCAGAGTAAGGAAGAAACACTCTGCAGGGACAGCAGCACCCACACAAAGCCCATCAGGATCCCAGCACAGGACACACTCCCAGCCCACCCTGGCACACCCACAGGGGAAGGCCCAGTGCAGCCAGATCGGGGCCAATGAATGCACTTCATTCCCTACTGCACTTCAGCCAAGCAAACATGGTACCATACAGCACTGAGTAATTTTAAAAGTTAAAATAGTTTATTGCTGTCTTTGTAGAAATGCACTTAATTTACATCGCCTGCTCTCTTCCTTTATTTGGCTGTTGGATTACAGGCATTAAAAGGTTACATTTACCCATTTGTTCAGTGACATAACACCTTTTTCTCTTTTGCTCCACTCTCCTAAACCTTGCTGGCCAACAGCCCCCAAACTCTTTTACATAAATACTGTAAATGTCTCCATAGGTTGCAGCATTGTAACAAAAGATCTACCAAAGTAGACAAAATGTTCAGTATTCTTGGTTGCTTTTTTTTGCATTTAAAAATATACCTAACTTTGAGATAATCTTAACAGAGTAACAATTACAATAAGAAAATAGTACAGTGCGTTGACTAAAGGAATATTCTGCTCTCCTTCAAGCCAATATTCCCTTTTGCATGTTGAAGTGATTCAGCAATTACTTAAGAACTTTTACCTACATACAATAATTTAGTAAAATGAGAATTAAACAAGGCAGATACTTACTACTATTCTTCTGTCTGCAATTCACAGCTCATGCGAATAAAATCGCAATAAATATTAAAAAATAGTTTTTCTTTTGCTTTTTTTTTTTCTGTAAGGCATCTCTGAGTATTACAAAGTTTTTGTACAACCAAAAAATAAGATTGCTTTTTCTCCATGTTCTCCGAGTACCTCTGTACCTCACCAGTAAAATAAGGGGATTGCAGGTTTGATGAGGAAGGAAGGGCTGACAGGGAAGGGTTGGAAAGAAGCCCACAGGTGATGGAAGCAGACCGCGATGTGTGCGAGAATCTGTAGTTTTCCTGTGAAACATTTCAGTCATTTCTAGAACATCTTCAAGACAGTATCTGTCCAGATTGAAGGAAGAAGAAGAAAAAAAAAAAAAAACCAACTTACCAGAAGTCCATTTTCATAAGCACAGTCGGACTGCAAGGGTTTGGGTTCGCCCTCAACACTATAAATAGCTTAGGTATCGATATGCACCTACATAAAGGGGGATAAAGGGACGGGGTGATTTTTTTTGTATATTTTGTCTCTTTTATTGTTTTTGTTGTTGTTGTTGTTGTTGCTTTTGATGGGCTAGTCGTATCCTTCCACTGTAAGATTGTCCTGGAGGCCAAGGCCGGGCCCTCACTGCATGCGGTCGGGCTGCAGCTGCTGGGGCTGGTACTGCACGAAGGCCGTGGCGGGCGCCGCGGGGTTGCTGGCGGTGATGGGGGGCTGGACCGTGCCCGTGTAGCCGTATCCCACAAAGCCGGCGGCGGGGGAGGCAGCGTAGGGGTACTGGTCGTAGGCAGCTGTGGTGTACTGGGAATAGGCTTGGCTGGCGGCGGTGTAGTCGATGTAGGGAGACGTGATGGACTGCACAGGGGTGGGGATCACCACGCTGGGCTGGATGATGGCTTGGGGGTAAACATAGTGAGGCGTGAGTCTGCGGAGGCAAAGGGACAGAGTCAGGGAGGGGATGGGCTCCTTCCAGCCTGCGTGTTCCCTCCTCCCCTCCCTGCCCAAATTCATGTGCATCAGCCATGGAAAGGAAAAGGAAAGGAAAAGGAAAGGGTGCTGCCCAGCTGTGCTGCCCTCGTGAGGGGTGCTGCTCGGGGTGGGAGATGGAAAGCAAAACACCCTGAGACCCGAGACCCTGAGGGTGGAAGTAGTGCCAGGTGAAACGTGGACTGCAACACACACACAACCTTGGTTCCTGTGTCTTGTATCTCCCGCTATCCGGGCTGCTGGTCCCCAGAATAACCTGCCTGGATGGCTGCAACACAGCCCCTGCCTGACTGGCTCGTCAGATCTCTCCGGTTCTCACAGCTCCTGACTGTCCCTCCCAGCCTTGCTGGCTCCAATATCCTGCAGGTCCCACCACACAGATCTGGTTGGAGGGTACTGAGGACCTACAGCCCCTGTGGGACACCGCCCAACAACAGCGACACTGCAGTCCTCTGCTCCTTCCATCAGGGCAGTGTCCCACCAGGGATGACCCAAGCACAGCCCCAGGCCCCAGCTGTTATCAGTTACCACACACCCCCATGTTTCCATAACACTGGATGTTTAGGGCAATGCTACAGGGTGTTTGTTGTAAAACACAGGATATTAGTGCTGGGTTTCTTCCCCTCAGTAACACTCCCTAGTGGCTTCCGATCCAGCAGCCCCTGGCCTGGCAGAGACACTCCTGTGCCCATGAGCTGTCACATCTCTGCTGCCCTCTCCATGCAGGGCCTAAAGCCCTGCTTCTCCCAGACACTTTGCCCCTGCCTCCAGGGAGCTGTGCTGCTGAGAGGAACTTAACACGGGCCACAGTCAATTAAAGTCCCTAGGCAGAAAGGTCCTGGAGCTGATTAATGCAAGAGTGCGCACTAATGTGCTAGAAACTGCTAATGAGGAGGAAAAGGGAAAAAAAAAAAGGCAGCAAAATGAGAGGTATGTATTTTCCAAAGGGCCCACGACAAGTCAGGCTTCAAACAAGCAAAACCCGTGCAAATCTGAAGGTTTAGGTCCAATCACCCACTCTGCAATGTGCCAAACAGAAATGGGGAATTGCACAGCCTGCAGAGTGTGAGCAATCCCTGCCCGTGGAGCCCAGGGCAGCAGAGCTCTGCTGTGGGCAGGGTGACACATCTGGGGCTTGGTTAAGAAATGGGGGATACAGACCATCCCCAGCATGGGACCATTGGCAGATCAGAGCCACAGGGCACCCTGTGGAGAACGTCCCTTTGGCTGCTGCTTGCTGAACCACAGAAGGCAACAGCATAAACCATCCCCTGGAGAGCTCGTGCCACCCTGCCCCCAAACCCAACTTGTTTTGGCAAACAAAACAAACAAAAAAATCCCCACCAAAAATCCAAGGCAAAACTATGCAGAGAGCTTATGCAGATTGAAGTATTTTGGGGATTTTTGTGTGGATGTGTGTGACAGCACATTTTCAAACGCAGCCACTTTTAAAAGCCTCCCACAGGCTCCTTACAAGGCACAGGGCTGTAGTGGCCACCCTCATTCCACTCAAGCATCCTAAGTCTTGGCCTCCCCCTAAAACGTGCTGGGGTCCAGCCTGGGCTGGTCCCTTCTATCCAACTTTTTTTTTATATCCTTTGCAACCAGCACTGGATGGTTTAACGTGCTCTTCAGGCAGGAGAAAGGCTTCTCACAAACAAGTGCTCATCTGTTTTTTTTCTCATTTCCCACTCCCATATGGAGTTTGTTTTTTCTTAAGGCAATTTGCATGATAAGAGAATGAATATTTTCTCCCCACACAGCAACACTGCTCCTGAAGTCAGGGTCCTTCAGTATGACAAGAGCAGCACCTCAACCTTTGGTTGATTCAGTGCAAGACCATCACCCAAGGTCAGAGCCACCCCGGCACAGGGAGAGGGACCTCACAGCCCTTCAGCCCAAAAACACACCATGCCCTGTATCACCTTCTGGGTAACGAGAATGAGATGAGGCAGCAGAAATTCATTGAATCTGTTTTTATTTAGCTCTGATCAAAACTGAGGCCGGCACAGCTGAATCAGAGCTGGAGCTTATGCACCAGTTCAGCCCAAGGGCGTTTAATGTCACATACATCAGGCAGTGACAGCTGCCTCTTCTCAAGAGCAGGGTTAGCACCACCCAGAGGTTCCTCAGGCCTCATCATGGTGGGTTTTTCTCTTTTGTTTTGTTCCAAGTAACTCAGAGGTGGAATAGTATTCTCTTGGTCAGGAAAAGGCTCTGCAGAGGCACCCCCAGGCACGAGCCAAGCAGACCCCACACATCCTTCTTGCTCCATGCCCTTGTAAAGGTGCCGCTCGGACAGCAGCCTGCAGCCCAGACTGGTGATGGATCCTCTGGCTGCCTGTCGCTTCTCCCTGCACGTGATGTCCCACTACCAGCCTTCCTGGTACTCCAGGGCTTGGTGATGTTAAAACCACCCCACAAGTTCAACAAAAACCAAATGCACAACCCACCCACCAGCAGGAGCAGAGGAGGGGCCTGCACTTTTCCTGCTCACAGGCACTCCTCCTGCACCTGCCAAACGACCAGGAGAAGAGGCCCAGAAATTCTGAGCAATGCAGCCTGAGCATCATTGTGTTTGAGATGTCCCTTGCTGCCACCCAACTTCTTTTCAGAGCTGGCACAGCCCATGTGGGGGATGTGGGTGAGTGGACATTCCCAGCTTTACTTTCTTGTAGAGCTCCTCCACCGCGGCACCACCAGAATATCCTGCACTACTTTTGCCCTCAGCCAGTAAAAACTCCAGCTTTTCAATGCTACTTGGAATAAAAAGCACCATTAGCTTGGAAGACAAGTAAGTATTGCTGTACCCTGCTTCCAGAAATACATCCCAGACCAATGCATACACAAGCACACATCACACACAATACCTTACTGTACTAAAAAACAAAATAAAATAAATAAAAAAAAAAAAAATCACACTCAGCAACTCCAGAATCTGCTTTGAAAGGGAATGTAAATGTAAAAGGGAAGGTTCTTTTGGTCCGTGGGATTTTAATAATTTAGCTAGAAACTTCAATCAAGATATTATGCAGTTTGGACTTCTGAATTAGGTGGACAGATGGCAACTCATCGATCAAAACAAAACACACAACTCAAAGTAAGATCACTTTGATGACTTGCAGATTACAAACAAAACAAACCAGTGCAGGACAATGAAGTTCTCTGCTGGCCACATTTAGCATCCACAGAAAACATTAAAATGTTCTCCCCCTTTCCATTATTTCTGAAGATGATCTTTCAAAAATAGAAGCAAGCTGTTTGGGAGTTCTCTTTCTAGAAATCAGCAAGCTTGAACCTGAATTTCTCCTGGATGAGTCACATCTGTGTTTTAAGATGCCTTTCCCTCCCTCTCTTGCAGTTTTCCTCCGTCCCCCACGATGGGCCCTGCCAGCCAGAGGAGAACTTCATCGAAAACACACACGGTGTGATTATAAAACATCAACCAAGTGCTCAGCCGTGGCCACCACACATCAAAGTCATCCCGTGAACAGCAGCCGTACGAGATGCTGATGACAATTAATCATAGGCAAAGGCCACCAAACACAACGAGCATGGTCAAACCTAAGCCTAGGGGCAGCGGTGCTGCAGGAGGGACTCGGGAGGGCCGTCGTGGTCTCCACACCAGCCCACGCTCTGAACTCCGTGCCACGCTGCGCCCGCAGCCAGAGGTGAGACACAGAACAAAAGACATGGTTACAGAGCCATTGGCAGAGGGGACACGGGCTCGATTCTGCTTCTGCTGTGTCAAATAAGGAGGGCAGGACAAAAGGAGCCCGTTTGGGTGCAGCTCTGGAGGGAGATGTTCACACACATCAGGTGAGGCTTGCAGTGCCAGCGCCCTCGGCTCTGCAGAGGTACTGCCTGCTCAGAAGTCAGCCTTTTGAGACCTGCTGTTAGCCAGTCCTCTCCACTGCAGCTGCAGGGCTGCCAGGACGAGCTGCAGAGCAGGGGGCGGCTCTGCTGGGCAGCCAGGAAGAAGTGATGGGTCAGATGTCCCACACCTCTTCCCAAACAGCAAGGGAAGAGGAATGAGGCCTTGTCAGCCACTCTCATCTCAGAGTCACTTCATAGATTTGACTATTTTATATCACACTTACACCTAAAATGTGCTTCAGCTGCACTTTCTCAGCTCTCTCCCATCATGCAGGACTTCCTACGCACGAGCCACGAGCAGCTCCTGCAAGCTGCATGAGTTTGGGAGAGCAACAATTCCTGAGCCCCTTGATCTCTGCCAGCCCTGCTGGGAGCTAGTTTTGTCTCTTCTGGAGAGGTGGGAGACAGCTGCACTCCTCTGTCAGGAGGGACACGGCATCACACAAACACTTGGGAAACAAGGAGGGGCACAGGGCTCTTGGCAGCCTCACAGAGATCAGCACACAAACGCCACCGCCACGACCAGCCTTTTATTCCTTGAAGAATAAAAGAAACAGAGCCCTTTGTGTCTGCCAGTGAAGGCACAAATTCTGGCATTTGACCCCAGGAATTTGGTCTCCATTTCCACTAGAGTTGACCCATTAGCTGCTACAGGGACACCCACACTGCCACAGCACGGGATGGCAGGCGGTGCTGGTGGTACTGCAGGACCAGCTGAGCACAGCCACAGCTGCCCACAACAGCAACGTGAAACACACCTCTGGTGGTGTTACACCTCCAGCTGCTGCCTAGATGACATTCCAAGATGAATTTTGAAATGGCTCATGAGTTTATAAGCTGCTCCTGGAAGCACACCCCACATTTGCATTAGCAGTGCCACCACACCACTTTGGAGCTGGTGGTGCAGGTACATATCCTGTAATTCACACTCTAAGAAATCGTTCCTGAAGGACACTTCCACAGCAGCAAGCACTCACCTCGAGGAAACCTGTGTGGAGAGGACACAGGCTTGGCAACAGCAATCATATGGGCCCCAGCCACAATGACAGGCTGCAGAAATGTGAGAAATTCAGGTGCTGTTCTCAATCCAGACACGATGAGGAGGGGCCTCATGCCGGAGTTTGGCTGGGGAGGGGGGTCCCTGCCTGCCAACAAGGCTCTCACTCCAGGAGGAGGTCACAGAGTTTATCCAGATTGAGACATTCACCATGCCCCAACCTCTCCACCATCCCTCAGCACGGGCTGGGCTTCGACCACTGACAAATCTCCTGATCCCGGAATGTCCCTCCCGAAGCTGATTAAAACATGCACTGAAATGTCAGGGGTTCTGCCTCATCAGCCAGCATTCCCAGCCAGCTCTAAGTCAGGCAAGGATAACTTTGCAGCTCCTTGGTACAGTATTTATCCTCCCCTGCTGCAACGGGAAACAGAATAGCAAACCAAGCAATGCAATTTCTTCTAACCATGGAACTAATCTGCCTGTCTTTTACTCATCCTCCTCTGGCCCTCTGACAAGACTTACACCACAGCCTGTGTGAACAGGTAGAGAACTGAATTTCCTGCTTCTCTGCTGGAACCAGATCACCCTACCAGTGGCAATCACCAGGGAATAACACGCCACAACAGACTGTCCCAGACCACAATCAGTGGGGAAAAAAACATGAGAGAAATAAAAAAGAGGCTGCAGACCAAGGATGGGAGGATATCTCACCAACATCTAATCCTTTTTCTCAGCTCAACCAAGAGTCTGAGGTCAACATGCTGAGCTCCACCATGAGTTATAGCCTGGCTCAACAATTTTCAGCTTTATCCTCTGCATCTTGCTTCCCCCACACCCAAAGGAAAGAGGAAAAAAAAAAAAAGAACCATAATCCCAAACAAAGACATGCTGGGCCAGACCAAAAATAGTTTTGGAGAAGCAGGCTGAAAAACACTCAGGTAGCAGGAGATAACATCTGCCTGAAACAAGAGCCATCTGGCACCAAGGAAAAAGCCACATGGAAGTTTATCCGCAGCTATCCAGAGAAGGAAAAACCCCTCCCCTTTCAAGTTATCAGCACAGCCAAACCAGAAAATAACTGACAGAAGAAACAGGCTGTTTCACACCAGGGCACGACAGGAGCCCGAGCACTCAGCACTGGTGTGAGGAACTAGGTTGGATTCTAGGGCAAACCAGAGAAATTAACCCAGGAAGCCCCAGGAATTCTGCCTTTAACTGAGCACTCCAATTTTCTTCTGCAGTTTAGAGAAAATCAATGGCAGACATATCTCTAAAGTCTTCTGAATTCCCTGACAAGTTTTGGCATAATATACATTACAGTGACTACTTTCAACTGGTTCCATTTTTAACAGACTTGCTTTCTTTATACATGATCCCTTCCGCTGACCTTTAATTAAAACCATCCACACGTCTGATTTATCAAAACCCCTTTTCTTGGAGACATGAAGTGTTTTGAAGTAGAACGCTTCAGCTATGGAAAAAGAAACGAAATATCTATTTTTGCCAAAAGAAGGCCTACACTGATAAAACAAGTTCGTAATTAAGTAGTTTCTCAGCCAAGAAAGAAATTTAATTTTAAAAGTTTGTGACCTCTGCTGCCAAACTGTGCTTTTGTTGTACTACAGCATGTAAGATACCTCCCTCCACACCTTCCTGGAAGCTGGAATTGTGTGTCTGGATCCATCCTCCAGTGCTTTGGCCAGAGCAGAGGCAGCAGCAGCTCAGCTCTGCCACAGGACAGGTGACACGCTCAGAGCTGGTGACAGGGAAACTGCAGGGAACACCAGGATCCTGTTTACAGCACTTGGAGACTGAGAAACAGGAGACTCAGTTTGAAACTCCGAGGTCCACGACTTTTCATCTTTTGTGATCATAGAGTATATTTAGCTCTGGTATGCAGCTCGCTCCCATCTGTGGGGAACAAGTTCTTCATAGAAGTCATATTTAGAAGTGACCTGATGTCCTTGCTACCAAATTATCAGCACAACAACTGTCTGGTTCCCTGGTTGGTGCCCTCAGCTTGGAGGCAGAGTGCCCAGGGCTGCATTCATCATTCGAATTACTGGGCATGTGCTTAACACTACGAGTCAGGGACCAGTATGACAACAGCTGCACAGAGGAAAGATGAGCTCGAGTACAAGCTGGACTGCTCTGAACATTCAGGCACGTCCATCAATCTCCCACACCGGGACTATGTGGCACCAGCCAGAGCAGCAGAGAATTTTGGATCTGCCATTCCCCAGCCCCTGTACCAAGGGGAAAGGACTTGGGCCTTCGCTGCTGAGGAGGCAGCTCTTGTGGCAGGGAGGATGAAGAGCAAACCCACCAAAGGCAATGGAATCACACAGAGAAGATGGAACAACTCAAGCCGTGTGCTATAAAGACAAAATTAAAGCCAGCTCAGCCTGGCCCTCCATCTCACACCTGCCTGTCCTCTGACCGCACAGGAATGGCTCGTGGCACCTTCTCCCAGAGCCTGTTCCTTACAACAGCCTGTTCCTTACTGCCCTGAGCTTGGCACACCATATACGTAGCCAAGTGTAAAGTCAGTATATCAGCCCATGCTCTCCTGCATTGTTCTACAAGCAGGACACAAGCAAATTGTGCCAAATACTAAAACAAATGGTACACCAAGCCCTTGGGTCTGACACCTGCACTTCCCACCTCAATTTTCAAGCTCACTCTCAAAGCCATCAGATCTGCTTATATAGACACGTCCATGCTTTAAAAATGCAAAATAAAAAAAAAATTATAAAAAGGGTATCTCACCACCTGGCACGCATTTGGTCTGAACAGCAGCCACCATGCCCGAGAATTAGCAGCTGAAGCCGTTTGGAAAATGGATTTGAACATTTCTTGGGAAATTCCCCCTCCAGAGCTTTCATGTTATTGGCACAGGATAACAGCAGGTGCCGGGTGCTCCATCCCCATGTTGGGATCCTGCAGCCACCCAGCTCTGGGTGTGAGCAGTGGGAGGTGGGAGCAGGGGGATGGATGGCAGCTGACCCAGGCTGAGCAGAGCACGGCCAGTGTGCATCAGTTTTACAAGCATAACCACAGGAACGATGAAAGTTTGTTTCCTTTTATGTATTTTTAACCCAATAGAGAACTTGCAAGGATAAACAGCTGCAAGGGAGGGTGGGCTGACACAAAGAGGGACTTTCTTCACTTCCTAACTGCAGCAGCATCTACGAGTGACATTTTAAACTCAAAGAGATTTAACTCTTTCTGATGCTGCCCCAGACCAAATGTGGGCCAGAGTCAGGGGGCCACCAAAACAAGCAACTACACAAGGATGGGGGCTGTGGAGCAATGACATTCAATGTGCAGATATGGAAAGAGCTGGATCCTGCTACAAGAGACAGCTTTATGTTTCCAAGAGCTCAGTCACTTACTCAGTCACTGGTAGATCTCCCACACAGATATCTCCTCCGCTGAGGCACAGCCACAGGAATGCATCAGCCATATGCTGCCTGTGTCCAGAGCAGCTAAACAGCTGTAGAGAGGAGAACCAGGGAATCCCTGTTCCCTGCACAGACTCAAACCTGTCTCCAGCACCAGAATCCCAGAGGAGAGGACCATGAGGTGGGCACCGAGCAGCTCTGCCACACCTCCTGATCACACCATGGCACTCCCGGTGCCTCCGAGCAAAGCACAGTCTTTAAGCTCCAGGCTGAGCCTCCAGGCCTAATGCTGCTTCCCTAAACTCAGAAGCCGGATCTCCAAGTCACCCTGACACAGACACATCCTTTGCCTTGCATTGCTGTTAAGATCTCTGGTTACAAGCAGCTAGAAACTCCTTTTCAAAACAGGATTTATTACTGACTCCGTGCTGTCTGCTGTGTGAGTGCCTCCCCTGCCAGGACAGCAGGAGGAAGGAGAAAGGCTCCTGATAGTTTCTCTTTCTGTTCCGCATAGCCCAGGCAATATTTATAGCCACATTTGGGTGTCTGGAGCTGAGGGGGGAAGCCTTCAGTTTATAAATAATCCTCCCCGATGTTTAGGTAATTTTCATAGTTTCCATACATTTCAGGTTTCACCAAAACCTGCGTTTTGTGGTTTGTTAGCTGAACACGACTGGCTAGCTTGCTCTTAGTTAACTGCCCAGAATCAACCGTTGTTCATTCATTTCTGCCTTGCCAAGTCCAGCTCACACACCTACTACCCCCATGCCCCATAACAATCACCCTTTGGAAACCACATGCCAACCCCTGGGCACAACACTCTGCAGACAGGAACTGCAGGAGGGAGAACCAAGCAACATCCCACACCATGGGCAGAGCATAATGAGCCTCATTTGGAGATCAGGATCCACTCTGCACAGTGCAGAGAGAAAAACAACTCCAATTCGGTGGAGCTTCCAAGGACAGACAAACTCCTCATCTATCCTCATATCCCACAGAGGGCCAAGGAAATTGTGGGTTCAAGGGAATGCAAGAGTAGAGCCTGGCAGCCTCTTAATTTTGTTGGTCAACTGATAAAACAAAGAGGGAACTGGCAGCCAAGTTCTGTTGCTTGACTGAGCACCTGATGCTTTGCTCAGAAGCCACAGAGCAGCCCCAGTCACAGTGCTCAGGTAAATGGTTCCACATTTTGCCAAACCCACATTTCCAGTGATTCTGCTGCAGTCATGACTGAAAGCCATGAAATTCCTGTTTACTGATGCTTGCAAATAATGATATATAATCCCCTCCCTACAACCCTCCATTCTCCTGGTTCCTGTCTCTTGGCAACTGATAAATAATGTATAGTGCTGTATGTGCTACCTGCCACTCTGCTGGTTTAATGATGAAACCAATGCCTAAGAACTGGAACAGGAACTGTCTAGATCACAAGGAGCATGTAATCAGTCGATCCCACACTCCTCTCTGTTTGTGAAACCAAAAGCAAACTGATCAAAACAACCATGCTCTCCAGAGCTGCAGCTTAGGAACAGCACCCACAGAACTGCAGATAATCTCCAAGGTACTCCTGCAAACATGAGGAGTTTCATGGGCTTCACTATTTTGTCTTCTCTGTCTGCATGCTGGAAGAACTCACCACAGGCTGTTTTTATTGTTAGCTTCTCTCTTGCCCTCCTGTGCAATGAGGAAAAACTGGGTTCACATCCCAAAGGTACTGCTGCTCCCTGTGTTAGGGGGTACAAAAGCTCCTGCAGCTCCCGTGCAAGGAGAGCTGGGAAAAAGCAGCATCTTGTCTATGCAGATTACTGTGACTCTTGCCCCCCCCCCAAAAAAAAGGAGACTCTTAATTTCATGACAGATGTTCTTCGAGTCTTTCCAACAGAGCTTACGAAAACCGGCATGTTTGAACCGCACACAACACACGTACACTGGGTGTGCACTATTGTGGCAACACAGGCTCTTATATCCATAAACTCATCGCAATGACATTATCCAGGCAGTTGGCAGTGAGGGCAGAGCAGTGAAAGTTTCTGTTTTATTGTCAGCAGATTCTTTTTCTTTAAAAAAAAAAGCAAACCACAAAAAAACCCCCAACCCCATAAAAACATGAGCGAAGAGCAGGAAAGGGATGAAGTATTCCAGTTGACAAAGGCCAAAATCCCATCTATTTATGTTAGAGTCACACAAAAACCACAACAGAGTGGTGCTCAAAAGCTTTAAAAAATGCACCTACTTTCCTAATGCTCTTAGAAAATAATAATAAAAAAAACCCCTATCAACATTCACTTTCTGAAATGGTGTAAAAAAAGAGCTGCATCAATCATTAAACAGTTAAATGAAGGCAGTATGACAGTCACTATTGTTCTCGTGAAGCACACTTGTCTTTTGCCGAGCAGCTGCCAGATCCTATTAGATGTATAAAAAGAGGACTTTTCTAACCGAGCAGGGATGGTATAAGCTATTGAAAACAGCAGACAAAAGCCCACTTTTGCAGACTATTCAAGCCTTGTATAACATCTGTCCAAAATCAATTTTTGACCTAATGTTACTTTCATTAAGTAACAGACTTTGTTTCCAGTGCAATTTGTTTTCTAGGATAAAACTGTATCCTGAGCGTTATTACGTGGGAAACAGCACCGAGGAAGCAGAAGATCTTATTTGAGAAACATGAGAACAGAATTTGCTTAATTGTTTTGACACCTTAAGTACTATAATAGAGAATCTATTTTCCATTTATTTGGATTCTTGCGAATTCTTGAAGCTGGCAAAGCAGCGAGCAATGCACTGGGTTTATTATGACTAAGATTTACTGAGGATAAAGGAGGATCTTTGGGAATTACATTAAAGCCGACAAATGCACAAAACTCCTGAAATCTTCACCAGAAACCAAGGACTTGAACGTTAACAACAGCTGTTGAAACTGTCCACTCTTGACAGCCAAAGGCTTTTTTCACACATTTTAAACAATGAGGAAGTTGATTCGTGAATTTGATTTCAAACAGACCGTTAAGAAACATTTCCACTTACCCAAAGGGTCTCTGAATGAAGGCTGGATGTAGCTGCTGCACACCTATGGTAAAACCTGGGAAAAAAAAAAACAAGGTTCAGAAAGAAAGAAGAATTAATGAATGGCATCCATTGTACCATTCAACGTCTAACTTACAGGCATAATTACACCACACGTATATGCACTTTATCTGCTGTGCATGAGAGCAAATTCAGAGCCCCATTTAGAAGCAGGTTAAATTTAACATGTGATATGCACGAGCAGCAGATGGGGATTCAGATGAAAGACCAGTGTGAATGTGCTGTTACCGAACAGACAATGGGGTAAAAAAGCCTTATTTAACACACTGGGCACTGCGCTCATTAAAGCAAAGGGCGGAATGACGAGATGGATCTCACTGTTAATTCCCGTGTAACGAAGAGGATAACGGGCAAACAGATTAGGCGTGGAAGGAAACAGCTTTAACTCTTAGCTTTTATATATGAAACTTTGGTGCATAGCAACAGCGTTACAGGTGTGAGCAGGAACACACAGAAGGGGGGTAACTGGACTGCGCCGTGTCCTCAGCCAACAATCAGAACCGCGGGGGACAGATAAGTGTGCACCACATCAGACGAATCCAGCCCCAGGAACTTGTTCCCTCGTCTTACAAGTTATATTATAATAGAGACTGTATCTTCCTGGATGCCTCACCAGTTTGAATACTCCTTGGTTTTGCTCCCAAATACGCCAGGTTCACATTAGCTTTCCTGCCGTCAATGATGGGGTTTGGGTCTTTGCACGCTCTCTCAGCAGCAGCTCTGTCTGCCATGGTCACCTGGAATCAAGCACAGCCTTGTTTGTAGCAACAGTGCTTTGTAAACACTCCAGCAACAGGCACTAAGCGGAGTTTATTTGTTGTTCTATTTTGAATCAGGAGCTGAACTCCCTCCGTGCAGCCTCGCTTGAATGGCAAGATGGGGAAGGCTGCTGGGGACTGGATGGAAAAGCGGGCTCCCTCCTCGTCCAGTCCCCCCGCTGGGCTGGTGCCAGCTGCTTTCCCCTGCCCTTCCACCTCCTTCCTGTGTCTTTTTTCAAAGTAGCCGGTGGATCTCCTCCCAGACCCGCCAGAGCAGAGGAGTTCTGGGGAGCTGCGGGGCGGGATGCGGGGGACGGGGACATAAAGTGGCGGGCTAGGGGAGGAGATGCTGAAGCGATCGGCACGGCCTCGGCCAGCGCGAGGGTCCCCTCCCGAGCCCCCAGCCCGGCCTTTGTCCCGTTCCCGTCCGCACCGGGCACAACCTCCCGCGCTCCGCAGCCCCGACGGGTCGGGACGGGACGGGACGGGCGGAGGGTCCGCAGCGCCGGCACCGGCGGCTCCGCCCGGTCACCGCGGGGGCT